>JAFVLL020012765.1:0-183864 GCA_021397915.2 Tor tambroides | reverse complement strand
TTATATTTTTCAATAATATCTTTAATTTTTTCCTTTAAACATTCATTTTCAAGCAATTTGTTATTTAATTTCCAATAGTTGCTATGTTTTTTGACTGATTGTTCTTGTACCACATTTATTTTGATAAATACTCCTTTATGATCCGTCATTATGCAAGGTTCTATCAATACAGAGGTTACATTATCTGTTAAATCATTAGACACTAACCAATAGTCGATACGAGAATGAAGAGATGAGTCCTTATTACTCCATGTATATTCTTCCCTGTCTGGATTCTTACATCGCCACACATCAGTAAGACCCAATCTTAAACATACATTATCCAGTTCACTAGAAGGGCCCGGTCTAGTTTTAGGAGGCCATCTATCAATGGTTTCATCAAACACAGTATTGAAATCTCCTCCCTTGTCCAAATTAAGCATCTATGCTTAACCATGTTGTTCAGTGACGTTTCCAGTGAGATCGCAGAACTGTCAAAAGCAGGTTGGTGACGTCATACGTCGCGTCATGGTGTCCTGCCCCCTCCGTTATTCCTTACAAAGGGAAAACATCTCGCGAGCAGGGTTGTGTTTTGAAAGGTTAGCGAACGCTCTTTTACGGTGTATTAGTTCAAATTGAAACGCGGAAGAACATAAGACAAGGAGGACAACTGTAGTTATCGACACAGCACTACATTTGCCAGCATATCCGACACTGATGCGCGAACAGACCCGTGCGCCGTGGAATCGTTTTCCTTGTTCAATGATATCCAGAAATCAGGAGGGAAGATCTAGCACGGATGTAACACATCGGAATACTTGGGATTTTCCACACAGCCGTGCTCAAGTATGGGCTCACCTTTCAGGCTCTTGCTAGTGGAGTACGTGAGGGGTAATGTTTCGTAATGGGATGATGATGTTCAATGCTGAATGTCATACTGCTGCTGTTTGCATCGTAATCTCTCAACTGGCATTCAGATGCTATCTTCTAGAACTGCATGAAGAGCATCTCCATGAGGTTCCCTCTGAAAAGAGAGAGTGAAAGTTGCATCCATCTCATACAATCCCAAACATCTAACAGACCTAAACTCATGTAGTTCACAGACTGAGGTATGAAAATGGATAAACTCACCATTATTTCAGGATGTCTCTTTCTCGCAGCAGATATCTTCGCCATTGCAAGTATTGCAAATCCAGACTGGATCAATACAGGCGGTCAAGAGGGTAAGAAACTTCATGTTCAGTCAAATACCATGGTAACGCTTTAGGTAGAGCACACATGTATCTGCATGTGCAATGTTTTTAGAACGATAAAGCATAAAATCCTTAAAAGGATCAAATCCATAAAGTCCATTACAAAACAATTCATCTGCCTCTAATGTATTATTTATGCATTAAATAAGCATTTCCTGCTGTTTTTGGAGACGTTGTACTCAAACAAGATAGGACAATATCATTTTCCTTTCTCTACACAGCCAATTATGGGCAGAACATATAAATATATAAAAGCATCTGGCATTAGCTGATAAAAGCCAGTGATTAAATGTTATGCATTAGTGAGATGTGCAGAAGAACGCTTTTAAGCTTTTAAGAAATGTGTTGTTGATTACTTGATTGTGTTTGTTGCTATATTAATGAAGTCTGTTGGGAATTGCCTTCCTCAGAGATGAGATTTACCAGCAGTTAATTAGTTGGAAAATTGTTCTGTTATGTAAACGTGGGAATAATATAAATAGAATGTTGTTGCTGCAAATGATCTTACTATGGATCCTCACATTTTCCACTCTACTTTAATGCTCAGATAAAAAAAAAAAAAAAAAAAAATCTTTAAATTATTCAGACTTTTTTACACAATACAGGCTCTGCATATGTTAGTTTTGTTGAAGAAGATCCCCTCCTGAACAAATGTGACTCAAAACAGCTGTTTACCAGGCATTACTTTATGTTTTTGTGTAAAGAGATGTAGCAGAGAACACACTGCTGTCTGAGATCTCTGTCTGTCTGTATACTTGATTCTGATGGGACAATTGCAAAATCTTCATAAAATCTTTCTCGTAATGACGCTAAACCGAATAATTGGCCGCTGTCCCAGGCATATATACATATATACACACATTTGCAATAGCAAATGTATACACTTTTTTTTTTAACACAATATTTACTTAAAATTATGAACAAAAAAAAAACTGCACTGGAAGATTCTTATCCACGTGTGTACATGAGATAAAATCATAACTGTGCTTTACAGCTTCACTCTAAAGATGTGTATAGGGAAAGAACAGGATATCCTGTGGAGTGGCTTTAAATGGAATTTCCCACGGTAAAGCTGGATTTGGCAGTTTTTCAACCAATTACTCACTTTTTTTGAAGAGTTGGTGTCCAGCAGACTTCCATTACAGAAAGATACTGACATTAGATTTACATTAATCTTTTATGTAGCTCAATTAAGGCTTAACCCTAAATCCTACTGCGTCATATTTGATACACAAATTTCTAAGGCCTATAACATGTTGAACACAATCTACTACATGCCCTCAATTGTCTGATTGATGGTGTATACTTTTTTAGCAAGTAAAAGGCCTCTTAGAAGATATATTATAGTGACAACTGATATTAATATGCATTTTATGTAAGCAGTTATACTGTTATTAAGATCTAATTTATTTACGTTTTACTTATTTTTCTGACTATTATTTCATATGCAGGCTTTAGAGGGTCAAGTTAATCTGACTTGATGACTGTTGGAGATGTCTGGTTAAATTAAATGACTTAATTGAAATTTTGACAAATGTTACAGGCTTGGTCTTTCATATTATGTTACATTTCATTGTATACAACTTTGTGAAAACAAAAGGTTCTCTGATATCTTGAGTCACAAAGACAGCATGATTTGAGAGATGTTTTAATCTATTGTTGGTGTATTTGTGCAAGAGGATTGTGTAGCACTGAAGCATGCTTCTTCCTCAATATAAATGGTAAAATTTAGTGTGGAATCCTGAACATTATAGGAGGAGACTCTTTATTTTTGATAACTCTTAGTTCTTCATGTTCTTGTTCAAGTTCCAGGAAGGAATTCACATGAATAATTATCCTTTTTTTTTTTTTTTTTGTATTTTACTGATAGTGGTGATGTAGCATGGTAGTTTAATTTAAAAAATGGTTGTGGAATTGCACTGCAAGGATTGATATCATCATTATGCCCTTTTGTAAAATACTTAAAGGGATAGTTACTCAAAAAATGAAATTTTGTCATCATTTTGTCACCATAATGTCAGGCCTGCATGCATTTTTTTCTTTTGCTGCATGCACACACAAAAATGTATTTTCAAGACATCCATTGTATGGTCCATACAATGGAAGTCAGTGGGAACTGAAACAGTTTAGTTACCAACATTTTTTCCAAATGTTCTGTTCCACAGAAAAACACTGGGTTGGAATAACATGAGATTGAGTCATTTTTTTTTATCTAATTATCCCATTAAAGGAACATGACGTTCAAAAATGAAAATTCATCCGTCATTATTTACTCATCCTATGTTATTCTGTTTTATCATCTTCTAGCCCTAGTGCTGCTAAATGAAGACTTGTTTTTACAGTTTATAGTCATGACACATTATCTTGTGTTTTGCATGTAGGAGCTCTGACTGTTGGTCTAGTCAAGCAATGCCAGACCATCCATGGTCGAACCAGGGTATGTATCTCCCCAAGCCTTCCTCCAGAATGGATCACTACCCTGTTCTTCATCATCTTAGGCATCATCTCACTCTCTATCACATGTGGCCTGCTTGTGATCTCACACTGGCGGCGAGAGGCTACGAAATATGCCCGCTGGATCGCCTTCATGGGAAGTATGTTACCTAAAGGAAATTTGATATGCATAAATGATTCACGTGTGTTTAGTGGTTTAAACTACTTTGTGTTATTTTGTTTGTTTTTTGTAGTGGTCCTCTTCTGCATGGCCGCTCTCATATTTCCAGTTGGATTTTACATCAATCAAGTTGGAGGGCAACCTTACAAATTACCCAATAATACAGTTGTTGGGTCCTCATATGTACTGTTTGTTTTATCAATATTTTTTACAATAGTTGGACTTCTTTTTGCGGGTAAAGTCTGTCTGCCCGGCTGACAAATCCTCTGGTTTTGAGATTTTTTTTAATGCTGCATATTTGACTTTTTCAGTGCCAGTGTAGTTCAACTGATGACAATGAAATAGATCCACAGGGATGACTCATTTGACACAAAAGGGCCTTTTGCTGTGAAAAAGTCATTAACACTAAATAAATCATTCTTGCATCGCCCTGAAGGGGTTTATTTTGTGGTAATTACTGGCGGACTGTACAATATCCCGCTTATGACATGGCTACTTACCAAATAAATATATGGACATATAACACTGATTTGAGTTGAAATGATTTTAGAACATTTTGCCTGTATATTGAAATAGTTCACTTAAAAATGAAAATTTGCTGAAAATGTACTCACTCTCAGGTCATCCAAGATGTAGATGGTTTTTCTTAATCCTCGGATCCTCTGCAATGAATAGCTGATAAAACAGCTGATAACAACATCACAATAATCTACAAGTATTCCACACCACTCCAGTCCATCAATTCATGTCTTGTGGAATGAAAAGCTGTGTGTTTGTAAGGAACAAATCCCTCATTAATTTCAAACCATTGCTTTACTGTTGTAGGGGAATTACAGTTATACCCCATAGAGAGACCAAGGTGCTCAATGAAGACCAGAAGTCAAATTTGAAGTTCAGTCAGTTGACAGAGAATGTACTGAAGACAGAGTTCTCCACACTTCCAAAGGCCGTAGAAAATGAGATCTTGAACACACAACGTTCCATTCGTAAGCAACTATTGTAAAGGTCGTAGGTGAGTTGTGAGGGCACTTCTCATCTGGGCAGCTGTTGCTTCTCCTGCAGACTGTTTCTTTGGCATGGTCACATGCCAAATCATATAATATTCTCTTAACCATCTTATTAAACATCATATTCTTAAACAAACCCTGGAAACACACCATTAGATAAAACAGGCAACCTGCAGCACATTACTGAAACAGAATACATTCACAGAGAGCACGGATACAAACTTCTGCACGTGATTTACTGTCATATTTTAACATATAGTAACTAATGATGCTACTAACTCTAAAAAGAATTACAAATGCTAAGCGTACAAATGGGTTGGTTGATACATGTGGTGCGTTAGTGACCTTCATGACCCTATAGGCACAATTGGTCTTGACATGTCTCATACAGCTATCATGAGAACCCCAGAATAAATAAACAAGAACAAAGTTCAAACAACTCTCTTTATATAAAATATAACATGATTATATAAAAATTCAGATTAATTATTAAAAAAACAAATATTTATTTTCTGGATGGTGGGTTACATGAGTAAACACTGTTACTGCATTCCTAACATATGGCCTCTTCAGTCACCTCTCAGACCCCAAAAACAGACATCGCCTGTAACAAAAATATCAGAATAGATACACTGGTTTTAAGAAAAGTGTGATTACTTATTCATTATGTAATAAACAAGGATTTTATTATATAAATATTAAAACCCATAGACTATTTTGGGTTTCATTACACCATGGTGGTTTAACTGACAATAAACCAAAATAAATACATACATACATTAAACCTATAACAATTTTTCTAATCAGTTTAAGTCTTGGGAACACACATCCATGCATATTTGAAAACAAAAGAAATCAAATTCAAAGAATCATTAGTTCAACTAAAAAAGTCACTTATTCCAAATTTAAAATCTTGAATGCTTTATAATTTCGTTTTTAAAAAATGTTTAAAAATGACAGTTTCATTTTATTATAGTAAAATTGCTGATTCCATTATACAAACCTAAACTTTCAAATGGTAAAAACATTTAAACTGTTACAAACAAGTGCTTAAGAATGACTTCATATTTAATTCAGTTATTGCCATGTGTGTCTTTAGACCGTGACATTGATGTTAACCATGCTTAATACCTAATTCATTATTTTTAATAAATTCACATATTTTTTACAGCACTGAGACCAAGTTAGTGGAACAGCGTTCAGAAAGAAATTGTCATGATAATGTCAAGACTTTCAATTAACTGTTCAGTTAAACTGCTTTCGGGTTATCCATATGACCAGAATCTTATAACCTACACACGTGCATCATTTAATCCTGTCAGTGATTAAATACCAAATAATAATTTAGGCATGTCACTCATATCACCCAACTATAACCTACAAAATGTAACTCATGAACACTGACCTGACCGATTTCTAATTTACTTTTTATAGCTAAGATTCTTGAGAAAACTGTGCTACTGCAGTTACAGAGCTTCCTAGATGCGAATAGTATCTTCGATAAATTCCAGAACGGTTTTAGGACGAACCACAGTACTGAATCTGCACTATTAAGAGTATTGGATGACATTTCGCTATCTGTCGACTCCAGGGACTCAGTCATTTTAATGCTCTTAGACTTGAGTGCAGCATTTGATACTGTTGATCATACATTATGTGGTCATCTGTGGAAGTGCCCTTAGTTGGTTTAAATCTTTTCTTACTGACAGGACCTTTTCAGTTTGCATTGGAGGCTCTGTCTCATCCGTAGCTCCTCTTACCTGTGGTGTTCCTCAAGGTTCCGTTTTGGCCCCAACTCTGTTTTCATTATATATATTACCTCTAGGTTCGATTCTTAGGAGGCATGGAGTGTCTTTTCACTTGTATGCAGATGACATTCAAATTTATCTGCCTTCTAAGCACAATGACAAGAAAGGCTTAGACACCTTGCTTGCTTGTCTAAACAATATAAGATCCTTGATGTCCTCAAATTTTCTACACCTTAATGCGAGTAAAGCTGAAGCAATTGTGTTTGGGCCCTCTGTGGGGAAAGAAAAAAACATTGTTAATGTTGTAAATCTGCACTCCTTTATCGAACCAACTGTGAAAAGTGTGAAATGTGAAAATTACTCTATTCCTTTAAGTTTGATCAACACAAACACAGTAGTTAAGTCAAGCTTTTTTCATCTGAAACTTCTGTCTAGTGTAAAGCCTTTTCTGTCCCCCAAAGATCTTGAAAGAGTCACACATGCTTTCGTTTTATCTTGATTGGACTATTGTAATTCTTTATACACTGGAATTTCCTAGTCCTCTATTACAAGGCTTCAAATGGTTCAAAACGCTGCAGCCAGATTTATAACTGGGGTCTGCATACGTCAACATATTACTCCTATTTTAATGGCTCTAAATTGGTCGCTGGGACATCATAGAGTTTATTTTAAAATATTAATGTTTGTTTTTAAGTCTCTAAAAGGTCTTGCACCCTCATACTTGTCTGAACTTTTAAATCTGAACACATCAGGCAGGTGTCTAGAGTCCACAAACAGTTACTCTCTGGCTCAAGCCTCGAATACGGCTGAAGTCAAGAGGGGATTGTGAGTTTGCCGTTGTTGGACCTAGGCTCTGGAATAGCCTTCCCTTGTGTCTGAGATCCCTGTCCTTTGTACATGAGTTTAAATTGAAGTTAAAAATCTTATCTTCTTGCCCGAGCATTTAGCAACTCTTAATTGTTTTATTCTCATTATGTGTTATTGATTTTTTTTTTCTTTCTATTTTTATCATGTATCTTGGTTTTTATTCTCTGTAAAGCACAGTGGTCAACTCCTGTTGTTTTTTTTGTGCTATATAAATAAATGAAATGAAATGAACTGACCTCATCAATTTCTGTACATCTGTTTTGAAATAATCTGTATTGTTAGAAGCACTATACAAATCAAACTGACTTGCTCTGACCCAACTGTGTACCTCCATGTTATTTATGAATTTTTGTTTTCATAACATCACTTAAAGCTGCTATTGTATGTTTAATTTTATTACTCGTCACTATATTCTTTTATCACACAATGTAAAACCTGAAAATTTCAGAATGCTTAAAATATTAAACACATTTTTAAAAAAATTAAAAAGTTAACCTAAACCAAACTCAAAGATTTAATTTTTATGTTATACTACACAAATATGTTACAATTTAATTAAAACACTGAATGACCTCAGCCATGCAGTTAGTTTGCATAAATCTTATATGTACTCAAACCTTTGCCGTGACAACAGCACAACAGCACACACAAATTCATCTATCACAATCCTAATGTTATGCAGCACATTTTTGACATAACCACAGGCTTTACTCTTCACCTCAATGGTAACTCTACAAAAAATCCCTGTAAATTCCAACATAACAGAACATTAATCACTAATACATCTCTCTCATTAATCTTGTGCAAAAACACAATAACACTTAATTTCAACATTTATTCTCCTTTCACATTCTGACACAAAGCATGCTGGGAGCTAGAAACCTGCTGCCACTCAGTCAATTTACACTGAACAAAATTATAAACGCAACACACTTGTTTTTGCCCCCATTTTTCATGAGCTGAACTCAAAGATCTAAGACTTTTTCTATGTACACAAAAGGCCTGTTTCTCTCAAATATTGTTCACAAATCTGTCTAAATCTGTGTTAGTGAGCACTTCTCCTTTGCCGAGATAATCCATCCACCTCAGGTGTGGCATATCAAGATGCTGATTAGACAGCATGATTATTGCACAGGTGTGCTCAGGCTGGCCACAATAAAAGGCCACTCTAAAATGCAGTTTTATCACACACAGCACAATGCCACAGATGTCGCAAGTTTTGAGGGAGCATGCAATTGGCATGCTGACTGCAGGAATGTCCACCAGAGCTGTTGCCCGTGAATTGAATGTTCATTTCTCTACCATAAGCCGTCTCCAGAGGTGTTTCAGAGAATTTGCCAGTACATCCAACCGGCCTCAACCGCAGACCATGTGTAACCACACCAGCCCAGGACCACCACATCCAGCATCTTCACCTCCAAGATCGTCTGAGACCAGCCACCTGGACAGCTGCTTTCTCCACGTAATGCCATGCTTGGCGATTATAATATAATGTACATTATAATGTGATTTATAATATAATTATATTATATTAAAATAGTATAAATTAAAATAATATTATTTCTGGTCTCTAGAGTCTTTGGAATAACATAGCTGTCAATGTGTTTGTTTTGGATAAGATTTTCTTGTGATTTGGCCCTGTAGTCACAGCAGTACACACGTGTACATTGTAAGTATAACAACAGGTCAGGCTCAAAGCCAATGAGAGACTCTGTAGTTGTTAACATCCAATGATTGCAAGCACATTTGGAGTGCAATAGTCAAATCACTAATCATCTGAGAAATTTTCCATCTGCAATAAGGTCTAAGTTGTCACAAATTGCATTCACGTGTTAATTCATTTGAATATGAAAAGGTGTTGAGGAGCTGGGCAGGCTCAGGGCTGATGCAATGCACAATCACTGTTTTACAGTAGGTTTTAAAGGTTTGTTTATTTAATATAGTCTGTTTAAAGACTATATGAAGGCCCAGTAGCCATTTGCTTGATATAAGGTGTGATATGTTTAATTGTAGCCACAAACACCTCCCATGCAACATTTTTTTTAAGCTCATCTCTTGTTTAACTGCAGTCGAGAAGTTCTGCTTTGTAGCAGTAGTCCTCAAGAGCTGAGATATAATTTTGTGATTACATCACTCTGTCTTGCCCAACTTCCTTTTCATATATAACTGTATCAACTTAAATTGCCTTCCTTTCATCCAGTCACAAGTTTTAGAATTTGTATTCTATTTGTTCATTCTCATTAAAATGTTGCTCATTTGTTGCAATGAAGCAAATAAAACAATAGAGAAGGCAGTTTGCAGATTAAAATTTTAGGTTCTAATTTATGACTCTCTGTTGAGTACCAGAATATAATTTGGATGATGGTATTCCAATTTTAAGTTCCATCTCTTGTTGCTTAGGCAAACAAAGAGATATTTACATTTCAGAACAAGGGATGTCATTCCTCGTCTACGCTGCCGCTATCATGTCCCTGACAAATATGTGGTTTCGTCTAATTCTCAAACCCACCGGATCCGGTCTCCGGTCTAACAATATGAGCATTCCGGCTCATTCTACAAATGTGTATATGGGATGCGTCTGTCTTTCCCTCAATATTTCTAAAAGGCAAATAAGAATTAACTTACCACAGCAGCTGGAGAAAGAGAAGGATATGGTCAAACCTCTTGTTCGGTACAAATCCATATTGCGCAGAAAAGACGTCACTCGCCTCTGCTTAGAGATCAATGGCCGGGTCACCACTTTGTAAGGTCCACGCACTTGGCCCAAAGAAGGCATCCAATGGTGGATGAAGGTTTCCTGCGTGTTCGGTCTTTTCAGCGTGCAAAGTTATTAAATTTAGGATAAATTCTAATCTGGCTCCATTTTATTATGACCTCGAGTTTAGATTGAAATGCAAACTGGTTCGTCTGTTTCTAATTATTCTTCTTCTGACATTTGATTATTCTAGTTAATTCTTTACTTTATTACTCGTTCATTAGGAATCTATGTCGCTCAGGGTGTATCATGCCTATTGATGTACATGTGTTCTGACGATCACAAACCTCCGGTCTGATCATTAGTCAGAGGTTTTCGCGACTAACTACTTAATAGACCGCCGCGTTTGTCATTTTTAAATAGTGGTTCTGTTTAGCCCCCTACAGTCACCTATGTAACAACTTAGTTAAAGCTCAAACAACAATCAAAGGTTATGGCTAGCACTATGATACTTCAATAGTGTTTCTATCTAGCCCCCTATAGTTAGTCTAACTATATAACAACTTGAATAAAGCTTAGACAATAATCAGAGGTTATGGCTAGCACTATGAAATATGCTAATACTTCAATAGTGTTTTGATCTAGCCCCCTATAGTTGATCTAACTACATAACATCTTAACTAAAGCTGAGACAATAACCAGAGGTTATGGCTAGTACCATGAAATATGCCCGAACCATTTTAGTATTTCAATAGTATTTTATCTAGCCCCCCATAGTTAATGCAACTGCATAACAACTTAACTAAAGTCAAGCAGTTAGTCAGAAATCTAGAAACTCACCTGATGTGCCCCATGCTCCATCTAACCTGAGATCTAGTCTGTACTAACCCTGGACGCATGTTTGCGGTAACATACGCCTTCACTTAGTCTACTTGAGAAAATAATTTCAGAGTCAGAATAAAATCAAATGTAACAATTTATTATCAGTCAGGTAAATATTTATTATGCCAATTATACAGCCAATTTAAAGATATTAAATCAATACAAAACATCAAAATCTCAAAGATGAATCTAAGAGTAAGCATACCTGTCTTGAGAAAAATACATAGTATGAAATGTGCGAACACACTTCATCCTATGGGCTCATTCCCGGCTACAGAAGGCCCCGATCCTTTTGCAACTTTTCCTTAAGTACTTCAGACCAAGACCAACGTCCCCCGATATGGAGACAGGAACTAACCATTGGAATTTGCATTGATCAAGTAGAGTTATCACGTTTTGTGACAGAAGGTAATTTGCATGAAAGACACTGGGAACTGACACGCCCTCTACAGTGTGCAAAATATCTTTAAACTCCTAGGATCTGTATTACCTTTTAGTTTACTTCTTATAAGAATGAGACCATTGTACCAGTCGCCCTGAGACAATTCAAATGATACCAAACATGACTGTGAATATCACTTGCATTAATGTAGAACATTACAATCTACTATTGACCATTTTGAGCAGACTGAGTAGAAGGAATGATGGGTGAAGGGATTTAAGAAGAAACAAATGGACAGAAGGGAAGGAAGTTTCCTGCACCTCAACTCTGTGGGGTGTCTCGAAGATGCCCGTGCATGTTTGTATTGTCTGTTTCTCAGGAGATCAAAGTATCTGAGGTTCTTTCATCCTTACACTGTACAGGGCAGATGGCAGACAGCGTGTACAGCGTCGTGTGGGTGAGCGGTTTGCTGATGTCAACGTTGTGGATCGAGTGGCCCATGGTGGCGGTGGGGTTATGGTATGGGCAGGCATATGTTATGGACAACGAACACAGGTGCATTTTATTGATGGCATTTTGAATGCACAGAGATACCGTGACGAGATCCTGAGGCCCATTGTTGTGCCATTCATCCATGACCATCACCTCATGTTGCAGCATGATAATGCACGGCCCCATGTTGCAAGGATCTGTACACAATTCCTGGAAGCTGAAAACATCCCAGTTCTTGCATGGCCAGCATACTCACCGGACATGTCACCCATGTTTGGGATGCTCTGGATCGGTGTATACGACAGCGTGTTCCAGTTCCTGCCAATACCAGATTATAACATTTCAAATTAATTTTTAAAAAACAACAAATAAATATTTATTCTCTGGAAGGTGGGTTAAATGAGTAAACACTGTTACTGCATTCCTGACATGTGACCTCTTCAGTCACCTCTCAGACCCCAAAAACAGACATTGCTACCAGAAGTATCTACCAGAATAGATATACTGGTTTTAAGAAAACTGTTATTGGGTATTCATCATTTAATAAAAGAGGAGGGGATTGGAAATCCACCCCTTCACTGCACATTAATAAATAAGAAGAGTCATTTGAATGGCATACACTCAGATGAGATGAAGACTGTACTCATGATAGTTTTCTATAAAAAGCTTTTTAATATTGCGGGTCGCCCACATCGCCTTGAAATGATGTGATCTGCAGAAAGAATAATCATGCTTATTGGCTGCCGCCTCTGTAGTTACGTTAGCATTGTAGTGTTGTTTGGGAGACACAACTAGCAGCAAAGGAGCATGCTTCTACCAGCAAGAAAAAGACCAAGAAAAAACGAGCATAAATGTTGTCACGTCATACATTAGTTGGAAAGAAACAACAAGATATGCTACTTGGACAAGTGGTGTGATATGCCGCGTTGCCATTGGCAACAAGTAGGGATAACTGCAGGCTGGAGCAATGGGCTTGGCGAAAGGTTAGGGCGTGCCAAAAGGTAGGGGCGTGGAGAAAGGTCTTAATGATTGGTCGACAAAGCTGTCTGTCAGGGTATGGGGGTAGGGTTAGGGGTAGTTTCTGATGTACTGATTTACCTTTCGGAACGCCTCCTTTCAGTACGCCCATTGCTCCGGCTGCAGCTAACCCCGTCTCATTGGCAATGGTGAATATTAGGAGATATCAAACCGCTGGATGGCGCAATTGACCAATTACTTCAAGAGCTTTAATACATCAAGTAAAGAAAGTATGTTTCAGGTGAGTAGGCAAGCTTGAAATACTGTGTTAGAATCAAGAGAACAGATATAATGTACAGTAACCTAAAAAAGGGAAACAGGTTTGTATGATATTAAAAATGTCAAACTGCAAGAGGTCCATGGTATTTTAATTTTCCATGTATGCTATCTTTGACTATTATATTCTTTATATAGACAGCTTTAATATAGCTAGGTTTTTCTGTGTAATTTAATACAGATGTTATTTTACAGATGGAAGGTCCGTAAGAAATATATAGTAGAAAACATTTTGGCAGCGGTGGGATTCGAACCCACGCCATCGAAATGACTGGAGCCTAAATCCAGCGCCTTAGACCACTCGGCCACGCTACCATGAGACTTCTATGTTAACAGATTAGCATAATAAAACTGAGTCTGAGTTAAAAAAAAAAAAAAGGTAAATATTTCACAGTTCAATTTTATGTTGCTCAAGTAACATACCTTAAGCTCTTAGTGATTTAAAATAAACAAAGGCAGTTTGTTATCGGAGCCTGTCAACACACTCCATCACGGCTCAGTCGTTGGTTTGTTTTTTACTCGTTAAACTGCAAGTGTCACGCGTTTCATAAAACTGAATCGTTGGAAACAAAACGTCTCAGAACAACTGTAAGCTTCAACATTTAATGATTAACGTAACACTGGCAATAAAATGAACACCAAAACAGGAAAACAACCGCTCGGATTGCACGCCTCAAGAGTTTTATGGACAGATCTGTTCTACTTCACAGTGGCTACGTGCAGTTACTCCTCACCAGTGTGGCGTCTTGCGCTGCCCCCGCGAACAGTAGATTCTACTATGGTGAAGGGCCCTCTCATGAATATTAATTACGTAACGTGACGTTCACCTTGTGCGCTTATTGATTTGATTTTGGATAAATATTCATGAGCCATGCCCTTGTCTTAGTAGAATTCGTAATAACCCGCTGAGATCGATTAACATCATGCGCTCCCCCATAAAAGGCCATGTGATTGACAATGGCTCATGAATCTCTTTGAATAATAATTAGACTTTTTTCTTTATCCAAATCTGTTTTTTATGTTTTAAAATAATATATATGTTTACTTTTAATATATTCAGCTATAAATATCTGAAATGAAATGAATTTATGAGCACATTAATGTATTTTTGTCAAAGCCCACTAGAGGGCTGAATATGCAGCTCTGTCGTGGTCCTGAGTTATGCGAGGTGGGAGGAATCAACACAAGGGAACATTTGCTCGCAGGCTAGGACACGTAGTACACATTTCTGCAGAGGCACAGTAAACCTGTCAGTGTCCAGTGTGCTTGAGACACAGCCGCAGCTGAAACTTCCGTTCAAACGCGCAATTCATTGTTGAACTGGCTTCCTTTTTAGAAAAGGTGTGAAGGCGATTCGAGATAAGTGAGAAGATGTCTCGTGTTTTCGTTATGTCTTTATTCTAGCAGCTTTATTCATTTGAACGGAAGGTATGTGACGTGCACTTTTGATTATTCCTGTGTGGTCTGCACTACCTTTGGGCTGTTATGTTATGCTTTTTTGTTTTTAGTAATTATGCAACAAATTACATAAAATGTAAGCTTAAAATGAATGACGTTGTAGCTTGAGTGTATTATAATAAAATGCTTTTGTCGTTGCAAACTGATGTTTTAAGTATATTTGGCACAACAACTATTTGACGGGTCATGGAATGCATGAACAGGATCAGGTTTATCTCGGACTGAGATTAGCGAATACCTTTACATTTGATCAACATGTTCTTGATCATTCTTTCTCAGTTCAAGTAAAAAAAAGGTTTTCATTTTACAATGCATCTGCTGATGTAGCAGTTTTTGACACTTATCCAAATGTGCTTTTTTTGCAGTGCAACACAGGACATTATGGTTGAGGAGGAGCTCATGTTTAATATGGAGGAGATGGGAAGTTCTCGGGATGGACATGGACCTAGGAATGGATGTGCTAAGAACAGAGTGGCTTTCCAAGATTTCAATGCAAGTGATGATGATGATGATGACCTCCGTATCTGTCCCATCACTGACGACCCCATAAGCCCAACCAAAGGCTTCTTTGACTACCCAGAGAACGTAGTTCGCAGCCAGCAGCTTTCTAATTCATTGCCCAAAAACTCCTTCACGTACAGGGTGAGTTTTTCCTAGTTAATCTTCAGTTGTAACACTTTACTGAAAGCAATATGGTACAATAGGTTGTGCTAGATTTGAATGGTCATTTATGTACAATACAGCACGACTTCGAGTGCCATATTGCTTTTATAAAACTGTTACTACATAATAAAATATTAAGGACACAAACATTCATTACAACGTTATTGTATTAAGCAGATACAATGAGTAGCGTTTTCCTAAATTAATGCAGTCCCTAGTATGTAAACAAAAGCTATTTTTGGACCAAACTACCGCTATTTGTACTATGTCTGTAGTACACTGCCTTTTATTGTGTGTAATATCGGAATTTTATGTTACTTGCATAAAATTTGTACAAAAATGCCCAGTATACAGCAACTGTATGCCACAATGCAATAGTGGTGAATGCCTCTGACACATAGAAATGTATAATAGTTGTTTTAATTTTTGAATTACAGGTTAGCAATATAGTCATGTGATGACAATTTGGCATGCTAGCATTTGGCATTATGTTTCACAAACTATTTTATACTAGCTACATTTTACGTCATAGGTGCGTACATTGTATATTTTAGCATGACTGTAATGCTGTAACATTATCCAGAACTGGAACTATCCATGTCATAATGGTATTTTGGTGGTCATCCAAGAACATCCTTATCTTGTTCATGTCCGTTTAGACAATGACCTCTCTGTAATGGTAAAAGAGACTGCCTGTTCCACAGAGAACTAGTGAACAAGTGTTTTTTTCTTAACCATAAAGCTTTTTGTGCCGTTACCAGAAGAAGCAGTGAAGTAATGTACAGTATGCAAAAATGGTTTTCCTCCATCTCTCTGACACACTCACTTCCATATATGGAGCTCTCTCAACCTCTCATGATGTGACTTCCTTAACCTCATGTATTGTAAATCTTACTGTAAATAAGTTGCATTTATACAAATATTTGTGTGTTTAAACAATTGGGTTTGTTTATTCCCTCAATTTAGAACAAAAACGAAACCGAGCTGGATGGGCATTCTGTCAGTTTTGGCCCTTTAACTGAGAAAGGCCGGGTATGTTTAAAACAAGTTTCAGTTTCTACCCTTCACCTTTACTTTTCCTATCCCATATTTAATTAATCCATCTTCCCCTGTGTCATTGTGGCATCAAGGCTGGAATGGATGCTCTTCCCATATTTCTCCTATCACCTTATTTTCTCTTTCATGCATTCTACATTTGCTCACTGTAAGAGGAATGATATCTGTTAGGGATTCAAAGTATGTGTGTCTGATACAGACAGTATTTCAAATGTTATGGCTGATATGATGGCTAATATTGTAGTACACGTTACTTTCTGTTTTCTAAATTCATGTTAAAGATCTCTTTTTTTTAACAATTCCTTGAGCGTATATTTCATTTTTTAAAAACGCTTTATAACGTACAACAGAGGAGATGCTACATTTTAGTGTTTTTTTAAACCTAGCATAGTCAATCAACACAAACTCAGCACACCTGAGCAATTAATAGGTGCGTAAGAAAAAACTCCAGATGTGGAATCCAGTAAATAAAGAAGATCCCGCACACTATAAGTCCATGCTAAATATAGAAATTTATTACAAAAAACAGCGACGTTTCGGTCCACTGACCTTCATCAAGCTAACTAGCAAAGCTAGTTAGCTAAGCTAAGCTAGCTTGATGAAGGTCAGTGGACCGAAACGTCGCTGTTTTTTTGTAATAAATTTCTATTTTTAGCATGGACTTAGTGTGCGGGATCTTCTTTATTAAACCTAGCATAGTAAAAGACTTTAATATTTCATCAATCGTTAATATTTAAGTGAGTACTCTTTAGATACTATAGTCTATGAATACCTATGTCACGCTATGTCTTATGACACACGGGTAATGTTTCTATGCTTTAGGGGTTCCCTGTAAAGAGGAGCCCACACTTTCCTAGTGTCTGACGTATATTAGTACTCACTGTCTCACTGTGACCTTTCAAAAGGAAATAAATAATTGGCTAACAGGCCACTTATTTGGCCACAGGATCTACGTTTACTGGTTATTTTGAAATATCTTGTCACGTCTGTCACACGCCAGGTCTACTTCACTGATGACACTTGGATCATGATGAGACTTTTACTAGTACAGTAAACTATATCTCTTAAAGCCGTTATTCAGAAGATGCAAAGCACAAAGTTCAGGAAATAACCAAGCCTGACATTTGCTCCTGACAAATACTTCAGGATCACACAACAGCAACTTGTTGTTGGAGTACCTGTCCGACAGGAATGGGAATCAAGGAATATAACAATTCTTGTATCAATTTTGTTTCCTAAAGGGAACAGAATGTCTGGATAATCATTTTCTGATGGTACTTCGTAATTTTTTAAACTGGGATCCTTAACCTAATGTGTACTGAACACTTTCAGCAGTGATTCAAGCTTTTCTTTGTCCTTTAATTCCTGCATGACCATTATTGTAGCATACCGCTTTTCCTCCAGTACCTTCCTTCTTTTCCCAGCCATTGTTTTGTGCTTGCACACAGCCCTAAAATATAGGGTGGATATTCCATCTTCAGTTTTTCAACCCATACAGGCAGATGTGAGAGTTTTTCAAACAACTTCAATTTCTCTTTATCAGGCAACTTGGAAACATGCTATTGAGAAAGCCAAAGCCATGCCAGATCCTTGGGCTGAGTTCCATCTGGAGGAAATCGAGACAGAGCGCTGCACTCGATACAGGTGAGTGAATATGAGGTCTTTTGAATTGCTAACCTACTATTAAAGTAATGGAGGTTTGAATCCAGCAACACATAATCAGTTTTAGAGAAGCTAATTTGAATCTTTAGCTTTGTAGCTACAAGCTAGGTCAAGCTATTCTTTTGAAAAAGTAGTATAATTAGTATCATCTACATTGAAGCTACTTAAAGGGTTAAAATGTTTCAAACCCAGAAGACTTTCATTCATCTTCAAAACACAAGTGAACATACTTATGTCTATCCATTGAAAGTCCATACAACCAAAACATCGATGGTTTAAAATGTTCATGAAGAGATTGTGAGAGAAAGAGATGAACAAAAGACTTATGGGTTTGGATTGGACATGAGAGTGAGTAATTGATGACAGAATTAATCTTTTTAAAAGAACAACTACCTCAGTAAAAATATATGGAATAAATATAAAAATTTGGGTTTTGAATAAAATAAACAATTTCAGTTACAATGACAGAAACACAAAACCCACCAAAAACTAGAATGTTATTGCACCAGTTTGAAAACACCTGAGCTACTCTCATGTTAGTGAAAAATGTAAAATTTGTAGCATTCCTACTTTTAATTAATGAGTCCCCAACACTGCAGATGAGATTGAACCTTATGCCCTGTCATGACTGAACTTTGGTTTCCTCCTATTACCAGTCCTGAGTTTTTACCACTATGCCACATCACAGACTCCTGACACAACTCTAAATCAATCTCTGATGATTTGAGAACTTGTCATCACATGTTAAAGGCAGGGTAAGCAATTTTTCAAAAACGTTTTAGAAAACTGAGTCGGGGCCGAGTACCAAAACAAACTTGTAGCCAATCAGCAGTAGGGGGTGTGTCTACTCATGATAATTGAGGAGAGAGAGTTCAGTGAACAGCCGAGCAAAGCGACAGAAAGATAGAGATGGCGGATAAAAAACAGAAGAGGAAAACATCTGCGGAACGATAAGGCAAGAAGTAGGACCTGTGTAAATATCGGATCAGCTTTCCAGCGCTGGAGAGAACTCAAGGAGCGGAAGGCCTGCGATCGGACGCCGCGGTTGCTTTGTTTCTTCCCGATAGGTGAGTAGCACCGTGTCTACACCGGACGCAGCGCGCCGCAACAGCTAATAGTTGTTTAAAACTCAAATCTGAGGTTTATTTATAAAAACAGTGCCTATTTGAAAATGTGCTTCGCCGATTTCGGAGGCGTGAGCTCCACGCGATCAGCGGGCGCTCAGTGCTCATGTATACCGACGAGAGGAGCATAACCTCGGCTAGTCCTTCTGACATTTGCCGCTGGCTCTGATGTCTCTGTAGTGGATAAACATAAGATATAATTCATTTTGTGTAAATCTAACAGGTAATCTTTGGTCTTTATTCTATTGTTCTATTAATATGTTAAAATGAAAATGAAAACAGACGGTTTGATATTTCGTTTCATTATAATGTATGTACATTCCCTGAACTACATTTGTGCAGCTGTTAATATGGATTAAAGGAAAACAAAAAGAGGCAGTGGTGTTTGATATATTTTGTCTGTAAATACAGTGAGGAAGATTGCAGTAGCCGAGCCGAGACGAGCTGACCGATGTTATCAAGTACGCTGCTCTTTGCAGAATTGCCGGACTTGCGTCGTTCCGTCCGTGGGAGTTCACACTCCAGAGTCTAACTCGTGAAGTCCGAACTACCGAGGATGCAAGTCCGAAATTTGCGTACTTGGTATTGAGAAACACGCGTAGACCTAATGTTAAGTCACCAGACTATTTGCCTAATCTTCTCGGTAGTTTAGACCGCGATGGAAACGCAGACAGCAACAGGTCTGGAGGAAAAAAAGTTCCTGGGACAAATTGTTCCAGGTAATTTCGGTGGAAAAGCGGCTTATGTTTCACAGAACTAATCGTTGCCTGGGTTGCATAGGCTATGTATATGTGGGGCGGATCTATCAAAATAGGGGCGAGACCCTTTTGGGGTAGGGGCGTTTGTTTTGATGATTTCAGATATCGACATTGGCTTCCAGAAATTGCTTAACTTGCCTTTAAATAAGAGACACTGTAAGTATAATGTCAGATGGATACAAACACAAGGGGTCTGCTCGCTGTTTCAAGACTCTAAATTTAAACATATGTAACTTCACACCTCTAAAATATCCCTTGACTTCCAGCCAATGTGTGCCATTAAACAACTGTGTCTGATGGGTTGGTCTACATGGTACACAGTGTTCTGGGTAACAGAAAAAAAAAAAAAAAAAAACGCACTTACTTGTGTAAATATTGGGCGTTTGTTTTTAGGACTGTGCCCATTTTGCAGTATCTGCTCTATTAACTCTTTCATTAACAGTCCCAATGAAGATGAAAAATCACTTTGGTGTATTTTTTGTGAATCTTACCTTCACAATGTAAAAGATGATTTTTTTAGGGTAAAATGCTTTGACATTTGTTACATATACATAGTTCGAAGCCGATTTCCAGTTGCTGCTGTGGAAAAAGTTTGAGAACTACTTCCTGAGAATGATAGGGAATAGAAAGCTATATGTGACCCTGGACCACAAAACCAGTCATAAGTGTCAATTTTTCAAAATTGAGATTTATAAATCATCTGAAAGCTGAATAAATAAGCTTTCCATTGATGTATGGTTTGTTAGGATAGGACAATATTTGGCTGAGATAAAACTATTTGAAAATCTGGAATTTGAGGGTGCAAAAAAATCAAAATACTGAGAAAATTGCCTTTAAAGTTGTCCAAATTAAGTTCTTACAATGCATATTACTAATCAAAAAATTATTTTTGATATAATTAAAGTAGGAAATTTACAAAAAATCTTCATGGAACATGATCTTTACTTAATATCCTAATGATTTTTGACATAAAAGAAAAATCAATAATTTTGACCCATACAATGTATTTTTGGCTATTGCTAAAAATATACCCCAGCGACTTAAGACTGGTTTTGTGGTCCAGGGTCACATATGTGATTAAAGGATAAGTGATTAAAGTGAAAATGTGTGTTCTTGCTCTTTAGATACAATGCGGTTACTGGTGAATGGGCAAAAGATGACATATTTATCAAGGTTTCCTCTCAGGTATTTTGGCACTGTAATACACTTGTTTTCTGTGATAGTAGCACCAACATAAATGTGTTAATACTAATTATTCATATATTATTTTGTCATTAATTTATATTATTAATATAATTTATATAAATATAAATTAATTTATATTTCTTTCACAGCCATTTGGAAAAGGAGCCATGAGGGAATGCTTTAGAGCGTAAGTCAAGCCATTTTAAACATATATGCCCTAGACCAGGTACATATTAATGAGTATTAATATTTAATGTTTATTAATGTAAAATTGTACAATTTCTGGTCAGCGTAGTCAGTTTTTATTTACCTTTGAACCTTTTTGTAGTTAATTAATTTTTTTCTTTTAATTAAAAGTCAAAAACTATACATTATAATCTTAAAAGCATGAGGAAGAATGTTGTCTAGAATAGGTTTACTTGTCACGCTGAAGGACATAACTGACACTGCTTGACACATCTGAAGTCATAATCACCACTGTTAACTAGCCTATGAACATTGTATGAAAAGTATTTGTTAATAAAATACCTTTTAGTTGTATATCTTACAACTATCTTAGTTGTAAGATATGGGTTTTTGTTGATCTGTATTCCCTTTCGTTCACAGGAAGAAGTTGTCAAACTTTTCCCACAGCAGCAAATGGAGATCAGCCTCAAACTACGTGGCTAAGAGATACATGGAGACCGTGAACAGAGAGGTTTACTTTGAGGATGTGAGATTACAAATGGAGGCTAAATTATGGGGCGAGGAGTACAATCGCCACAGGCCTCCCAAACAGGTACTACTTTGGTGGATCATAAAATGTCCATTTTTGGGTATAAACCAGGTTTGACAACTCAAAAGTGGTTTGAACAGTCACACCAAATATGAATTATGGACTTATTTAATGTATCCCATCATTATTAGGTTGACATCATGCAGATGTGTGTTGTGGAAATGACTAGTCGCCCTGGGAGTCCTTTGTTTCACCTGGAACACTACATTGAGGGGAAGTACACAAAGTACAACTCCAACTCTGGTTTTGTGAGGGACGATAACATACGGCTTACACCCCAGGTGTTTTGTTAAAGATGTAACAAATCTGAATCTGTTGTCCCAGTCAAATGATGTTTGATTATTTATTGGCAATTATGTTTTTTGGGCTTTAGGCATTCAGTCATTTCACATTTGAGCGCTCTGGACACCAGCTGATAGTGGTGGACATTCAGGGTGTTGGGGACCTTTACACAGACCCTCAGATCCACACTGAGAAGGGGACTGACTTTGGAGATGGCAACCTAGGTATTTATCAACATCCTGCATTCTTGAAGAATTTGATTTGTCTTAAGGTTGGCTAATGTAAACATGAGAAATATTTGTAATGATTGTCTGTGTGTTTGTGTTTCAGGTGTGCGTGGCATGGCTCTTTTCTTCCACTCTCACCTGTGTAATAAGATCTGCAAGAGTATGGGCCTCACTCGCTTTGACCTGTCCCCTTCTGAAATTGCACAGTTGGACTGCACCAACAAATTGCTGGTTTGTATTGGATAATAAAAACGATCCTTACATAAGCGTAACCAGGGCTTGGTGGTAGGATGGCCTGGGGCTAGTGTGAAAGATTTGGGCCAGGTCATGGAGCTGTTCAATAGGGACATTGCTATATTTATATAGAGTGCAGCAGAGATGACATATTTTTGTAGGCCAACCCGGAAGTTAGCATCACCCTGGTTTCCTCGAGAAAAACCCAATAGGATTTTTCCGTCGGCTTTTTGATCAATGCAAAAAATAAGCTCTGTGACCAACAAAAGTTTATGATTCGTTGTTTTGTTCATCACCATAATCTTCACAAATGAACTTAACATTTTTTAATTTTGAAGCCTGACAACAATTGGCAGGAGTAAAAAGCTAAATGTTTGCTATAAACGAACTACACCATGGTCACATGACTTAAATGTCACCACTTATTAAGCTTTATATAAAACATTTTCCCTGAAAGTTTGATTTAGAATAGTTTGTAAAAGAGTGATTATGAACACAGTGGGGCTGTAAAAGTGGACTAGAGAGTTGATGAGTTTACTAGTTCGATGTGATGACGTTTAATGTCCCTGAGAACCTCTGTAGTCTCAATTAGCCACTTGTTAGCAACTGCATTTTTTTCAAGACAAGTAAAATATTGTATTACTTGTTAATAGCGGTCTTATTTCAGCCATTTACCCAAAAACCCATTCAAAAACCCTTTGAGTTCAGGAACTGGTAGTGCTAAACTCGTTTCTGGGTTTTAGCCTACAAAAATATGTCATTCCTGCAGCACCTCTATAGTTGATATATTGATGCACCATTTTAACATGGTTAAAAAAAATGTTATACTAAAATATTATATTTTGTTCCTTTTGTTATTTTAAGTACAGGTGCATCTCAATAAATTAGAATGTCATGGAAAAGTTAATTTATTTCAGTAATTCAACTCAAATTGTGAAACTCGTGTATTAAATAAATTCAATGCACACAGACTGAAGTAGTTTAAGTCTTTGGTTCTTTTAATTGTGATGATTTAGGCTCACATTTAACAAAAACCCACCAATTCTCAACAAATTAGAATACTTCATAAGACCAATAAAAAAAAACATTTTTAGTGAATTGTTGGCCTTCTGGAAAGTATGTTCATTTACTGTATATGTACTCAATACTTGGTAGGGGCTCCTTTTGCTTTAATTACTGCCTCAATTCGGCGTGGCATGGAGGTGATCAGTTTGTGGCACTGCTGAGGTGGTATGGAAGCCCAGGTTGCTTTGATAGCGGCCTTCAGGTCATCTGCATTGTTGGGTCTGGTGTCTCTCATCTTCCTCTTGACAATACCCCATAGATTCTCTATGGGGTTCAGGTCAGGCGAGTTTGCTGGCCAATCAAGCACAGTAACACCATGGTCATTGAACCAGCTTTTGGTACCTTTGGCAGTGTGGGCAGGTGCCAAGTCCTGCTGGAAAATGAAATCAGCATCTCCATAAAGCTTGTCAGCAGAAGGAAGCATGAAGTGCTCTAAAATCTCCTGGTAGATGGCTGCGTTGACTGTGGACTTCAGAAAACACAGTGGACCAACACCAGCAGATGACATGGCAGGCCAAATCATCACTGACTGTGGAAACTTCACACTGGACTTCAAGCAACATGAATTCTGTGCCTCTCCACTCTTCCTCCAGACTCTAGGACCTTGATTTCCAAATGAAATGCAAAATTTACTTTCATCTGAAAAGAGGACTTTGGACCACTGAGCAACAGTCCAGTTCTTTTTCTCCACAGCCCAGGTAAGACGCTTCTGACATTGTCTCTGGTTCAGAAGTGGCTTGGTAGCCCTTTTCCTGAAGACGTCTGAGCGTGGTGACTCTTGATGCTCTGATTCCAGCTTCAGTCCACTCCTTGTGAAGCTCTCACGAGTGTTTGAATCAGCTTTGCTTGACAGTATTCTCAAGCTTGCAGTCATCCCTGTTGCTTGTGCACCTTTTCCTACCCAAATTCTTCATTCCAGTCAACTTTGCATTTAATATGCTTTGATACAGCACTCTGTAAACAGCCACACCTTTCAGTAATGACCCTCTGTGAGTTACCCTCTTTGTGGAGGGCGTCAATGTTCGTCTTCTGGATCATTGCCAAGTCAGCAGTCTTCTCCATTATTGTGGTTTCAAAGAACAAGAGATACCCGGAATTTATACTGTAGGGATGGTCATTAATTGAAACTCAAATGTAAATATTCTAATATTCTGAGATACTGATTTTTGACTTTCATGAGCTGTAAGCTCTAATCATCAAAATTAAAACAAAAAACTTTTGAAATATTTTATTTTACATGCAATGAATCTAAAATATATGAAAGTTTCACTTTTTGAAATAACTTACAAGAAAAAATGAACTTTTTCACGACATTCTAATTTATTGAGATGCACCTGTATATGTTTTTTGAATGACTGGATATCACTGGAACTGCTGACCTGACAGGCCAACAGAATAAAATTCTTATAGTTTAGCCATGCATTCAAAAACTGTTGCAATTGTTTATTTGCTTCAGCAGGTTTTCTAAATAAATATTTTTTTTTTCTAAGCAGCAGTCAGCTCAGACTGTCCTCCGTGGATGTGAAGAGCATTGTGGTTCGCCCAGGGTCCGGACGACCTCTCTCGGCCACATGCCTGTTTTCCTCTCCCGGCTCTCTGAGACTTCCTCGGTTGATGAAAGCAGTGACACAGACTCGGTTCCCTGTTCTCCACTTAGTATGGGCATCTCTGCAGGCCGATCACCCATGGGTAAATCTATACTATACTATGTGTGAATGCACCCGAGTGGCTCATCAGAGTAATATCAAACCCCCTTTAACCCAAGTCAGATCAAGTCCGTGGCAGATATTTTCTATGTAGGTGACAAACAGTCACAACCTACTTGAATGGAGAAAGACTGAAAGGCTTAAAAGTAGGTTTTAAAAAACATGTATAGTGAGCAGTACAACAATGGTATCATATATTTTGGTATCAAAACTGATGTTATTAATACAGTTATCTCCTCCTCCACATACTGTCTATGGTAATATCAATGTGTTACTGTTGCCCCCTACTTAGACAACAGACAAAACAATGAATGAATCTTTTTTTAGGGTCTGTCAGCTATCAGGATGTTGCAACCATCTGGAAACACTTTTGTAAATATAAATATTTGTACAATAAAGTACTAGAAGTACGACCACTTGTTGTCAGCTGGCTGAGAACTTGAGTGGGTCTTTGAATTGCTGGTTGTGATGTTACTAAAATTACTAGTTCTTTTCATTGGGAAAATAAAGATAAAAATTCAATGCATTTGGATATTTTTTGACAGAATGTTCTCTGTACTTTCAAAATGCTTAAAGGTTTAGTGTGTTGTTTGATACTTATAAAGCAAAAATCCAGAACCATCTTTTTATGTTTTGATACCAATATGGATAACAGAAAACTGCCGTAAAAATAAGGGTTGCTCTAAACGCGTATATCTGCAGCAGTGTGACTTATCTAAATATAGCTACATTTATCAGACATTTCCCCATAGAAACGTAACTATGGTAGTAAGGGTTTGTTTTCCCTAATGCTCAATTATGTTCCTGCCTGGAGTATGATCCACTGCTGATGGTAACTATGGTTTACTTCATGAATATTAATTAGCTGGTGTTGAAGTTGCTAGGTAACCTGGGCCAGTGTGCACCAACCTTTTATTGTTTTGATTAGTATTATAAGCACACACATCCTAACTTACATATATAAGGTTTTATATATACTTGTTTGAAATATCAAAACTGTCATGTTGAATATTTAATATTATGATTGGAAACAGCATTAACAAAAGTATTCAAGCAATTAATATCAACAGCAACCTGATTAGTAGTACTACATAGTCTGTTCAATTAAAACATGTTTTTCAATTCATTTGTACAAATAAAACCAACCACAACACATTTTATTTGTGGATTTCATCCTCACACCCATCAGCAGTCAGGACATTCTAGCTGAAATGTAAAGTTTGTTCTCGTATGACAGGTTCATACAGATTTAGCACAGCTTTTTTTTTTTTTTTTTTTTGGACAACTGAGCATTCATTTTATTCATGTCTTTCTATCTATATGTTTACAGGCTGGTCATTCATGAATGAAATGAATGAGGCACATCGACCTAACACAGATCACAAGGTCTGTTTATGAAGAAGAAAATATGTCCACCGTTAAGAGTGACATTCAGTGATATTTTGTGGAAACTTATTTGACTTAAGTTGATTTTAGCAGCAATGCAAAGCTAATTTGTACTGCGAACTGTATTTGAATTCACAGGACTCAGAGAATGGAGGAGACAGTGGTTACCCCAGTGAGAAACGCAGTGAAGGAGACTCAGTCGAACATCACAGTCAGGTACAGATTATCAGCTGGCTAGACAAAGCAAATTAAAAATCTTACAAAAAATGATATTAAAATGATGTCATATATTTACAGTATATATATGTACAAAAACAGTGAGAGCAATTTGTTTGAGGGTGTCAGCATTAAACCCAAACAAACAGAACATTTTAAACTAAACTAAGAATTTTCAACTGTTGTATTTAAATAAGAAATTGAAATTAGAAGCTATTCTTGCTTGCTTTGTTACTCCCACAGCAAAGTTGCCTTTTTGTTAGAGTGCATTATAAACTACTTGTTGCTGTGTGCTGTGCTTAAAGGGATAGTTCACCCAAAAATGAAAATTCTGTCATTAATTACTCATCCTCATGTCGTTCCAAACCCGTAAGACCTTTGTTCATCTTTGGAACAAATTAAGATGTTTTTGATGAAATCTGAGAGCTTTCTGAACCTGCATAGACAGCAATGCAACTGAAATGTTCCCATACCCAGAAACATAGTAAGGACATCAGTAAAATAGTCCATGTGACATCAGTGGTTCAACCGTAATGTTACAAAGCTACGAGAATACTTTTTGTACGCAAAGAAAACAAAAATAATGACTTTATTCAACAATTCTTCTCCTCCAAATCACATATTCCGCCATTAGGGTGAGTAATTAATGACAGAATTTTAATTTTTGGGTTTAAATGCATCATGAAATGCAGAAGTAATCATTTTGGGGTTCCTGAGATATGTGATGGTAGGTTTTTACATCATTGTTTAGGGACGTCCCTTCTACAACAGACATTACTCAGAATCGGACGAGGACAGTGTTCGTCGGGTAACTACAAAACCATTGATAAACTCCCTGTATCTAATCATGATAGTCACCCATCACCCATTGATTCCTAACCTATTTTCTTCTCATAGATCATTGATTTAGAGTGGTGCCGTCCTGCGATCGACCTGTTATCTAAACCGCTAAACCTTTTCATCTCATTCTTCTTTCATCTAAACTTTAACCTTTATCTCATCTCATCTCACTTCCATGCTCTAATCGGTGGCAGGCTCTCCTTTCCCAGAATGTAAACCCATATGCAGGGTTCCAATGGCCGTTGAAAACCTGTTAATGTCAGGGAATTTTAAAGCTGAGATTTTGAATGGCACTGAAATTTCTGTAGTTGTGCTTAGAACATTTTTTAATTGACTAGCAATTGGTGTTTGTGAGTGAAATCTTTATAAATGACTTTTTAAAATTCCTAGTCATCATGAATGACTAGAAAAGTCATTAAAGTCCTTTAGTCAAAATGTGTGGGAACCCTGCATGTGATTTCCTGCATGCATTACTTATTTTTGTGCAGCAATATTTGAAGTGTTTATTTTTGTGGTTTTCCTCAGATGTTAGTTCTACTGCTTCTTATAGAGACATTTTATATTTAAGAGAAAAAAAAACGAGAGCAGTTACATATAAAAGTAATTAGTCAAATGACAAACTGTTTTCATAGAACAATTCACAGATCAGCTATTCACTGTATTTGATATCACAACAGACCAACGTTGTAAGCTATATACCAGCTATGTGCATAGCTTGGTCTTGGTCAAAAAAGTAAATAAAGAAAGAAAGAAAGAAAGAAAGGATATAAGGCATAGTTGACTTTTGGATATGAGACAAGTCAATGATATTGTTATTTTTTTGCCTCAGTTATTACTCTGAGTGCTTAAAAATATACTTTCTTTGTTGTATCTCTCAGCTGACAGAAGAAAAATGGAGTTTTTACCATTCATCTCGCTCCCACATACACAGACCCTCCTGTGTGGCAATGGAAATAGAGAGACTTAACACTATGCTTCTCGAAAGGAAAATTGGTAAATCCATCCTAGGCAAGGTAAGAAATTGTGCCATGTGTTTTATAAATCTGTTCTTGAAACTAAATGACAAATATCTTCATATTATCTTACACTATTTCAAAAATTACAATTCTGTCATTGTTTACCCTCATGTCATTTCAAACCCATACATCTTCAAAACATAAATTAGGATATTTGAAATCTGAGAGGTTACTGTCTATTCAATTAAAGTCCATGCAACCAAAACTTTGAAGATCCAAAAATATCTTAAAGGCATCGTAAAACTGATTCACATGAAACATTTAGTTCGAGCAGTTTATTCAAAGTCTTCTGAAGAGATTTAATAAACAGAATTGAACACGGAAGCTCAAATATGTGTCACGCTAGAATAAACATTTGACCTTCCATGTTTACCATATTTGATGTGCTCTGTGTATGCATCTCGTCATTGTTTATAATTGTTTTACTGAAGCCTAAATTAAATCTGTTCATCATATAAAGTGATTGTATCTCTTCACAAGACTTGGACTAAACAGCTTGACTCATTTTTGGATTAGTTTTATGATGCATCTTGGATCTCCAAAGTCTTGGTTGCTCAGACTCTCAGTGGAGGGACAGAAACCTCTCAGGTTTCTTAATTTGAGTTTTGAAGATTAACGAAAGCCTTATGGGTTCTGAATGACATGAGGGTAAGTAGATAAAGACACAATTTTCATTTACGTGTGAACTATTCTTTTAAGGTGCATTTAGCCATGGTCCGCTACCATGAGGCCGGCCGCTTCTGTGAGAAGGATGCACCATGGGACCAGATTTCTGCAATGTACCATTTGGAAAGGGCTGCCATGTGTGGGGAGCTTGAAGCTATAGTTGCCCTTGGCCAATGTTACCTTCAGCTGCCACATCACATTCTACCAGAAATTGAATTAGAGGTGCTTTCTTTTCCTAATTATCTTGTTGTGTTTCCTAATTATCTTGTTTTGGTGGTCTTGCTTATGCTTCCTCTGTCATGTCTGTGTTGTTTCATCTCAGGCATCTGAGGAAAACAGCAAGAAGGGTTTTCACTTTCTGCTGCGGGCCGCTGAGGCAGGAGACCGGCCGAGTATGATTCTACTAGCACGAGCATTCGACACGGGTTTGAACCTCCCTTCTGATAGGTGAGAAATGCATTGATCAATTTTTTTTCTTTTTGGACCAAGATGTGTTTAGAACTGAAACTTTTATTTTGAACTTTGAAAATGCAGGGTTAAGGACTGGAAACACGCCGTGAACTGGTACGACTCAGCCCTTAAGATGACAGACTACGACGAGGGGGGAGAGTTTGATGGGATGCAGGATGAGCCGCGATACCTTCTGTTGGCACGATTGGCTGAGATGTACCAGGAGGGAGGGCACAATCTGGATGCAGACCCCCAAAGAGCAGGTGAGTGTATCTCATGCACAGGGGCGCCTTTTGATAACCAGCATTACAATAGGCCCCCTACCCTGCATAAAAATATCACTAGGCTATTAGTCAGTACATAAACATTTCAATTAGTGCATATGTATGAATAAATTCAAATCTGCATTGTTATTCTAGTTGCAAAGTCCTTGATAGCATCTGTAAAATCAATTTTTTGGATAGACTTTAGTTTTTGTTTGTTTGTTTTTAACCAAGGCCAGCTTTGTGAGTCATTTGAGAATTTGAGTGTTGAAATATCCTGTTAACACAGCTGCTTGCAATATCTATGAATGTGCAATAGGATAAAAGGGTATATCAACTGTAACCATAGTGACGATGACTAAGGCCCTGTTTACATTAGTGCATTTTCATTTTAAAATGGCATTTTAAAATGAAAACAATCCTCATCTACCAGGGCCTTTTCATTGCGTTTCAGAAACGATCTCCATCCACACTACACAACCGAAAACACATCACATGACCATTCATGTAGGTACAATCGTAGATATGTACAATGAGCATGACGTTATTGTTTACACGGTCATCAAGGATACGCAGAGCGAAAGTGGGCAGCCACGGCATCATTTTCAAAAGTCTACGTTTTGGTCAGTTTACACTGAAACGCAACCCCGGAGTTTTCAAACTAAAACGAGGTCTGCAGCGTTTTCAAAAGTCTCCGTTTTCGAGGGTCAAAAACGCCGGAGTAGTGTAAACGACAGGCGTAACCATAGCAAAAGTTCTACGTTTTTAAACGAAAATGCACTAGTGTAAACATAGCCTAAAACAAAACTGTAAAGTCTTATTACATTTGAAAATGAAAAAAACTGATGCTCAATTTTATCCTCCAAATTAACCGACAGCAGCTTTAATACCTGAGTGAGAGCAGATTATCTATGTTGCATGCAGACTACAAAACTGGTGGGCAAATGGTCTAATGGATGACGTTTACTGGATCTAAAACCTTCAGATGACAGATTATATCCAAGCCTTTGTAAGTTACCAAACTTGTCTGCCCAGGACAAATCAACAAGTGTTATTATACCAAAGCAAAAGCTATGGAAAATCACTGCTTCACAACATTGTCCTGTGACCTTAAAAATCTTGAAATGGAGCCATTCTCTCATCTCATATTCGTGAAGACAAATCGTAAGATTTAACAACGATAGCAAGCATTGCAAGAGCGAAGAAAATGAGTGAACAAGTAGTATAATAAAAATGTAAAAAAATGAATAATTAAATTGAATAATTCAATGATTATGATTAAATTAATATTTAAAAAAAAGATGTTTGGTCGGATGTGTGTTGGTTTTCTTGAAACAATGCACACAGGTTACTGTTGGGGATCCTTAGGTCTTTTAATTATAGAATTCAAATGGACAATTTCTAAGTGTGTCCTGAATTTGTTGTAACCTGTTAAATTGGGATTGTATGGATCTGTGATTTATGTCTTTAAATATTATAGGTGATCTTTTCACCAAGGCTGCTGATGCAGCTATGGAGGCCATGAAGGGCAGACTGGCCAATCAGTACTACATGAAAGCAGAGGAAGCATGGTCTATGATGGAAGAATGAGAGTGCTGGTGTGAAAAAAAGCATGGTTCCTATTGTGGACCCAGCCCCTGTTTACATGCTGTTTTCAATGCCTTATGTTTTCCTTGGGTCCCTTTGACTTAAGATAAACAATGTTGATATTGTATCAGTTTTCTAATGAATGTGACAAGGGCATACGTTGATTCCAGATCAGTGATATACTGAGGTGCTAAATGCACATACTCTCCTGGTTAATTTTTCATTAAGAATAGTTGCACAGTGTCTGTCCCCTGTTCAGGTTGCTTCATGGGAATATGTGCATTGCCTGTCAATAATTTCTTTCTCTTATTTCTGAAAGGACAACGGGATGTTTCTTTAATAAACATGTTGTGACTGTTAAAAAATGGCATCACTGATGATTGATCTTACTTCTGTAAAATTAATTTGCTAGTATTGTTAGATCTGATGTCTAAGATTATAAGCATCAATAGCTATTGCTGTGAGTTTTAACCTGTTCTGTTTAAACTGTCAAAAAACTTTCGTAATTCACCATAATCAAGGAGTGCAGAAGTGAGTGTGATCATTTTTTGCTGGTTATTTTTCAAATGAGAACTAGATTACAAAGAAACAAACAATAAAATCATTTTCACAAACAAGTCTCATTACACATTATGCTTGTTTAGCCAGAAATATGACCTGTTTTTTTTAAATTCATACCGAGACGCTATTGCACATAAATTAATGCTAAGAAACAAAATATATAAGATGGAATTTCAGGCATGGCAAGGGCATCCAGCGACTCTAGCTTTATTCTTAATAGTGTTGGGATATTTAATTCAAAAATAGGATGTATGGCTATAACAATCAATAGACTGATCAGTATGATGATTGTTTTAGTATTGGATATCATAATACAGACTGTGAGTCCTAGGTGCTTTCCATTGGACAGCGGCAATGAACTTGAGTGAACCAGTGATGTTTGGGTGACTTCCAAGAAGGACACCTGCATCCAGTGGGAGGGGTGAGAAAATGGTTCTAACTAGCAGGATTCCACTATTAGAAAGTATACCAGGAAGATTAAAAATTAATGGTAGTAAACCAGAGGAGAGAAATCAATGGAACTGTTATACCACTGGTCAAGAGCTAATAAGAATAAGGTATAAAAGCTGAAATTTGAGAAGACCATTGTTTGCTCCACATACAAAATTAAACTGAAATAATTACAGTAATTTAAGTGTGATCAAATATAAATTATGATAACATACATACAGTTGGATATTGTCACAAAATAAATTTCTTTAGGATTGTGATCACCCTGTTTGGAGTTTATTTTAGAATAATGCCAGCATAATATGTGTGTGTGTGTGTATATATATATATATATATATATATATATACATACATACATACATATATATATATAGATGGATATATAGATAGATAATTGTAGTAATTATTTATTGTCCCCTTATTATAGATTTTATCAGTATTCATTCATTGCCTCTTTTAATTTCAGATACAGGGGTAAAAGAAGTTAGAAATCAAGTTTTAAAAAAGCCTTTAATCTTTGTTAGTACCATATAACGCTATATCCCTATACAGATATAATATTGCTAATTACAATAGGATTAATACTGATGCTTGCCTTTTCTGTATATTTTGAATTCATGTAACGTATTATATCTTAATTTATCCATGTTTATGTTCTTTACTGTACAGGTAAGTCATTTATTTGATCTAAATTTGTATGATATCTTTTACTCCCGCTGTACACAACAATATTGGGTTTGTTGCTGTAAATTATACAATAATTAAAAATAAATTAAGGGAAACAACCTAAGTATTGTATTATAATATACACTACAATAAGGCACTTTAAGTGATTTTGTGTGATCACAATCACTTTAATTGTGCGCATAAACAGCTTCCCCAGATAAATATAGCAGTGCTTCCTCACTGCTTCCGGCGGATAGTATCTCGTTTAAAAGAGCGATTGCACATTTAACGTGATTTAATTGGCCACCATTTCTGTCGCGTTACGTCAACACAAAATCCTATTGGCTATGAAAAGTAGCAAGCATTACTACTGGCCAACCAGAAGCCTTCGCGCGGAATTTTGAATAGTTTTCAAACAATGGTAGTTATCCGTCTTGTATCCCTCCGCGGATTGACAAAGAATGTAGTCCTTGATTTTTATAACGCATTACATGCTAAATTAACCTTTGAATAAGGTTCAAATTGACTAGCTCCATCTATTATGCGATATTATATTATATTTGAGTAATAACTAGTAGTTGTTTTGATTTTTTGCGGAGGGATATATACCGTCAGTCAAGACGGAAACACGCTGTTGCCTGTGTCGATGGACACAGTGTGCTGATGTTTGTTAGTAGTAGTTTGAGTTAGTAACGGCAGGAGCGACAATAATTCTAATGCTGGATTAAGTTGATTTTAAAAGCCAGGGTTTGACATCGATGAAATATATTTTATCGTTTTGATATACGCAACCTCAGGTAAATACGCGGTTATTTTCAAGGATACAAAGGAACTGTTTAAACATTATTGACATACTGCACTGTCAACAGACGTCTAGTTACAAATAACAAAACAAATCGGTAAAATTATTTTCACTGACTGGTCACATATATTTTTGGCAATATTTGAATCTACTCGGTCACTAATACTAGTAGGCCTAAATGTAGGTTTGAATCTCAGCTTTTGCCTGTTATGTAGTGTTTTAAATGCCTTGGGCCATGTGCTGATCTCGTGTCTTCAATTTTGAATGTGAACGCAAAATATATGTTGAAATTATGCATTAATACAGAATTAAGATATTATGTTCTTTGTATAGTTTGTTGTATTTAACATCAAGGATGATATTGAAGTTAGATTTCCAAGAAACGTTACAGTAAAATATTGCATTTACGTCGATGAAAATTCGTACCAGTCACGAGGTTGTTCTTTTTTTGTCTTTTGTGTTTGCTATACAAGGTAAGTTGGTTTGAAATGCCTTTGTTTGGGAAAATAGTGGTGATCAAGAGAAATGGAGGAGATGGCACTGAGTTTCCCCTCACAGCGTCCTGTCTGTTCGGAAGGTCAGTAACACTTATTTATAATCATGGGTTACATGGCTGTTAAGATTTTTACTTAAAATACTGCCAAGTAGATACAGTGAGGCGCATGAAAAAAAAATACTACTGTAACACATACACACTATCACTGCAAGTAAAATTGAAGTGCACTTGCTTAAAACTGTGGTTAAAAATATCTTCTTTAACATTTGGTTAAAAGTTTCTTAATTGCAGTTGATACAAAGAACTGTAAATGTTTGGGACATGCGCTGTTCTGCCCGTTTGATGCCAGGCGGGCTTTTCATTGATGTCAAATTTGACGCAGGCAACTACTCTAGCCAATCAGAATGCGTTATACTAAATGACATGCATTCATGCTCATTGTATAGATCGTGAGACGGGGTATACCTCCTGTATGTGTATGTTTATTAAAGTTGTAGTTATTTTTTGCAAAATATCCAGCCAGTGGTGGCTGGATGAGAAAATTGACTTACTATAAATATTTCTCACATTTTCCTGGCATATTTGTAATAAGCAAGCAATTTTACACCACCAGATACTCAACTACTCCTATCACAAAAACGTACAATATTGTGCTTGTTAATGTAAATTAAATAATTAAAAAGATATTACAGGAAAATAGTGTTAAGACACATATCGGTGGAAATTTACCAAATATAACAAAAAATGTAAAACACTGTGATTTTTGTTTGTATTATATATTAATTTTGACAGAACACAACTTTCAGCCAATATAAAGTAATGTTTAAACATTTTGTCTGTTGATAACCATGGACAAGAGTGAATGTTGACATTAAATATGCATGTTTTCATGTAGAATTTAAAAAAGAAATCTTAAACAACCAATGATTAATGTATACTTGAGTAAGTAGTGGTGTATATTTGAGTAATATGTGGTAAAATTAGAATGACCCAATAAATGTGAGAGAAATTCATGTCTTTGATGTCTTAAACCACATATCATATTTCACGTTCACCAGTAAGGCAAATGGGCATAAAGTTGTTTCAGTGTGGACTCATTTTACCGCTTTAGGAAGCTGGACTGTGATATTCGGATTCAGCTGCCACAGGTGTCTAAAGAGCATTGTAAAATTGAGCTGAATGAGAACAAGGAGGTAATTATATATATTGTATATATAATATATATATATATATATATATATCTACATTATATTGTGTTGTTAAACTGTAAATTTAAATTTGTCTTGTTTTCTAAAAACTATTTCTTTCCGCAAATGAACACATGACATGCTGTTCATTTGACATGCTATTTCATTCATGTGGCTTGTCTCTTTTTTTTTTAAGCTCATTTTGACCAATTTGAGCTCTGTGAACCCCACACGTATTAACGGACAAGTTTTCAGTCAATCAGAGCGTTTAAAGCATGGTGATGTCATCACAATTATTGATCGTTCTTTCAGGCGAGTCAGATGTTTATTACTGTTATTTTAATTCTAGAAATCATTCTTGGACAATACTTGATAAGGAGAAATTGTTTTATGTGGTTTATTCTTGTCAAAATGTCAGGTTTGAGTACCCACCTCCTAAGACACCGAAGAAGAGGCTGTCCACATCTGGAAAAGACAGAGCAGTTCAGGTGTGTACTTGGTGCGAGTCTTGCGAGATGATAGGTATTCTGGTATTCATAGGTATAATGATAGGTATTTTTTGTTGAATTATTTATTTCTTACTAAATTAATAATTCATTTTGGATCTTTTTTTCCTGTAGGCTTTGCAAGAGCAGCAGGATAAAGGTACACCTGTTTCTGTGGACAAGAGGAAGTCAGAGCATTCATTTGGTTAGTGATCATGAGATTTGAGGCTTTATTCTGTTACAGTGCACAGCATAAATGAGTACACCCCCTCTGAATAAATATAAAAGATGTATTTTCTTAATGATCACTAATATAATTCATGAAAAGATGGCAAAATTGAAATGTATTAAACATATACTTAATAAAAACAACAAAATATATGCAAATATTTTCTGTAAGATGAGTAAATTAGCCAGTTTTGTTTAAATGAAGGATTGCAGAAATGAGTACACCCTAGTTTTAATTCAGCCTATGTAATAATAATCTAGTACTTAGTATGTCCTCCAGAACTTTAAGTATACTGCTCTGACCCTCCTGTTTAACTCCTGGAGGACATCCTCCTTAAATGCTCTGGTCTTTAATGGGGAGTTTTGCTCAGCTCGTCTCTACAGAATCCCCCACAGCTGCTCAAGAGCATTAAGATTGAGTGAAACACATGTCCACTGAAGGATTTTCACCTTGGGAGAATGAATATCTTCATTGTCATGTTGAAAAAAAATGCCCAATAATGCAGGGAATGAGGGGAGGGTAGCATCTTCTTTTTTTAAGTTTTTGTATTACATCACACAGTTGTGTGTGAATTCATGACAGCATTGATAAAGCACAACTCCTTCACACCTTCAGCACTCATTCATCCCTATATAAAAGCTTTACTACCACTGAACGTCACTGTGGGTACCAAGCACTCTTCTCACTGTACTCCTCCTCTAGCACCACCAGAACATTTTGGTTGCTTTTGGATCCGAAATGATTGACTTAGTCTCTTGAGACCAGAGTATGGATTCCCAGAAGTCTATATTTTGTAAATATGGGCCTTGGAAAAGGTTAAATGCGTTTGTTTCGCTTTGGCTACAGTAGGTAATTCTAGTGGTGACAACAACCATGCATTTCACTTCTGCAGGCTGCGTCATACTCTGTGAGATAAAAGTGTCACTCTTTTCATAGCTTGGCTCTGAGACACTTGCATGTTATTTCTCCTGCTCTTTTTCTAGCAAAAATTCACTCATCACTAAATGAAAACTTAAAGTGAAGACCTGACTATTTCAGGACCCTTGTCACAAGTCCATTGTTTTTGAATGTCGGTGCTACTTCTGCTATATTTTCACACTTAAAACAATAATTTGGTATTCCTCTTGTACCATTGTCCTCTTTTATGCTAAGAAATAAGTCACCTGGCAGTTCTCTCCCAAGTGGTTCCACTGCTGCCAGCATTAAGTCTGAGTATGATTCAGTGGACTATATAACACTTTTAATTGTCAGGAAATTACTTGTCTTTAAAGGTTTTGGTTCAATATACTTGTGTAGATCAAAAATAGCCTTAAACTTATACACCTTTTTTTTTATTTTTTTTTATTTTTTTTTTTATTTAGTAACTTTCAGGGGGGTGTACTCCTTTTTGCAACACAACATTTTATCACTTTGATAAGAAAATCTTATTTTCCTGAATAATTTTGACATTCTTCTTTGGTAATTGGTCAAGCAGGATTGTTGGAACATTATATATCTAAAGAACCCTAACATGTCATCTAAGTAAAGAGTAATTGCTGAATTTAAGTTTTAGAGGGGGTGTACTCATTTATGCTGTGCACTGTATATTATTAGTAGAATAATAATAATAATTATTATTGTTGTTATTAAAATATGATTTCATATCAATGATTGTCATGTGTACTGTATTTACAGACACTTGTTTAAAAGATGGGTCAAATTTGCCACCATCTGTGGAACAAACTGTTGAGAGTGAACCAGAAGATGGCAAACTTAAGGACAATATGTCACCTTTTTGTGAGCTCTACCAATTGGTCAAACAGGACCTTGCTGCAAAATCACCATGGAAGTCTGAGCTACCAAAAACACCTCTTGTAAGACCTCAGGTTGGTCATGAGAGAGTTCCCACTGAAGATGTTAAAAGTAGTTCTAAACAGGTCACAACCCCATCTACCAACAAGCGAAGATCCTCGAAATCCAATTCTGAATATACAACTGGACCAGCTATACCTCAGAGCCCATTGAATACAAATGTGGAAGAAAAACCCACTGACGATATGCCATCTGTAGGGTCCAGTACCCCCTTATTGATGGAGAAAAGTATAACTCCTGTCTCCCAGAAGAAGAGAACACCCTTGAAAACACCTCAGAATTTCAGTGCTGGAGGGGTAGTCCAGCAAATTCTCTTAGAGCCACAGCTTGAAGAGAAAACAACTCCTAAATCCCCAAAAGGAAGGAGAAGTGGTAGATCACAGGATCCTCAGATACCTTCAGTCCAGACTCAGACTCCAGGCTCAGAGGATAAGAACACTGAAGTGAAAATGTCACCAAGAACATCCCCAAGAGCAAATGCTGGCAAAAGGTTTCAAGTCCAAGATGTTCTGCCTGAAATTGCGGCTACCACATCAGCTTCTAAGAAGAAAGGTGAGACAGCTTGTTTTTCTCCTTGTGAATGAATTTGTAACGCATTAGAAGTGTCTGCATGATGTAACCACCATTTGTCATTTAGGAAATTGTTGCAAATATGTGTGGCTGTTTAAGTCATATTCATTGTACTTATGTTTTGTCCTACAGATGTCAGTTCAGTTAGTGAGCCATGTGATTGTAATGAATCTCAAAATGAAGTAACCATTCAAAAAGCAAAGAAAAAGCGAGTGTCCTTTGGTAGTCAGTTGAGCCCAGAGCTATTTGACAAATGCCTGCCTCCAAATTCTCCCCTTCGCCGTGGGGCAACCCCACGACACAGTTTGGGTCTTTCCCAAAAAACCCAATCTCTCCTACGACGAGCTTCCATCATTGGTCTTTCGGTAATGCATAAAACAGATTTTTGAGGACTATTAAATCTTTAAAACCTTTGAAGGCTTGTAATCCATTTTTTTTTTTTTTTTCTCTCTTATTTTTTGATTTTAGGCTCTTCGACTTGAAGAAACTGTTCCAGAAGCTCAAAAAAGTTCTCCAAAGAAAGCTTCACCTAAACGGACAGCATCTTCAGCAAAGACTCCATCGCCTGCCAAAAAGTCACCGAGTACCAAGGCTAAAACTCCATCGCTTGCCAAAAAGTCACCGAGTACCAAGGCTAAAACTCCTTCACCTGCCAAAAGGTCACCGAGTACCAAGGTTAAAACTCCATCACCAAAACCTCAAAAGTCACTATCTGCTTCAACCAAGGCATCTACACCATCCTCTACTCCTGCTACACCCAGGACACCTGCATCTGCTAAGAGAGCATCAACTTCAGCAATTGAGGCTGTGGGTGACATGTCTTCAACTGAGACACTTAGGGTGCAGGGGCGGTTTTCAGTCTCTCGTATCAGTACTCCATCACCTGTCCAGGACCAGGGAGATAAGCCTGAACCACAGTCAACCATTGTAGAAGACGTGCCCCAGAAATGCGTAACACCAAAGATACCTTTAAGGAGGAAGAGCATGAAGTCTTCAGCAAGAAAAACACCCAAAAGTGCAATTAAAAGTGCACTTGATGTCATACGTTCAAGACGCAGTGGAGCATCACGGGCTAATCTAAAAGGTGAAACAATTAAACTGGTTATGTTTATGCTTTCCTGTTTAGAATGCTAAATCTTTCATCAGTTTAAATATTTATTTACTTTTTTTTTGTTCATTTGTTTTAAGTGTTGACTTCTTGGGCTGATATTGTGAAGTTTGGTCAGACCAAACCTCAAACGGAAGTTACAACTAAGAAAAAACCTACGAAGAGCAGTATACTGAAGAAAACTGCAGTGCCAAAACCCAAGGTAAAATACAAAAGATTATCAGTCTCAAAATAAAGGTTTTTGTTCTAATTAATTGTTCAAATTTATGTTAATGGTTTTATTCAATGAATGGTTCATTAATTTGTCGCTTTATTGCAAACTACCTTTAACTGTTTGTTACCTATGCAGACACCTGCACGGAGGCTGAAAGATGATGTCACCACTGGGCATGCAGCATCTCCAGTCACCATTGTTGTTGGCAAAGCCCATATGAGGACTAACCAGCCTGTTGGTGTTGCACCTAAAATAGTGCCAAACATAGCACTATTCAAGAAGGACATGAAAATGGATGAGGATTTGACAGGTTTGTTCGATGTTGAGGAAAACAATGTATGTAATAAATGTTTGATGAAATTGTTAGTTCAGATTCTATGTTTTATGTGTATTGTTAGGTGTTGCAGAGATTTTCAAAACACCCGCCAACACCAGGTCTAAGAATAGAGTTCCTGTGAATAATGAATGTCCAGAAATTCCTCTGGATGAGATTTCAGTGATGAAAACACCAGAAGAATCTGGTAAGTGTTTCAGACTTGTCAAAAGTGATTTACTGTGTATTGTTTTGATATAACTTTGATTTCATGCCCTTGTTTTTCCACTTCCCACACAGGTGAAATGATGGTGTCACCATTAAGTGTGGTCTCCACTGCCAAACATGGTTGCTACAACAATGAAGCAGTGACACGACTTTTTCTGGACAACCAGGATGGTAGTTTGTTGGAAGACGAAGGTCTTTCTCAACTCATTGACAGCTCAAATGAGGCAAGTTGCCATGACATCATTTCAGATGTGGAGACACCTTCTGATGTCCAAACAGAAGAAGAGTCTGCGCCTGAAGCAGTAGTCAAAACCCCAAAACAGAAAGCAGCACCATCCTTGTGCCTGACTGGAGTCAAGCGACTCATGAAGACACCCAAACAGAAGGCCGAACCAATTGAGGACCTAAGAGGAAAGCTCCTCAAGACCCCCAAGGAATGTAAAGCTCCCCAGGATGAAAGTCTAGAAGGCATTAAGGAACTCTTAAAGACCCCCAAATATAAGGGAGCACCAGTAGAAGACATGGTTGGAGTGAAAAGAGTGATGCAGACCCCAAAAGAGAAGAGCAATCCTGTACTCTGCACAGCTGGTCTTCAGAGACTTATGAGAACACCCAAAGAAAAAGCTGAGCAACACGAAGACCTGACTGGTGTGAAAGAGCTGATGAAAACACCAAACATAAAGGGAGACATGATGGAGAATCAATTAGGGCTGAAAAGACTGGTGAAGTCACCTAAGCAGAAGAGAAATCAAGTTGAAGAGGACCTAACTGGTGTTCAACACTTGAGGAAGACCCCTAAGTGCAAAGGAGAACCAGTTGAAGATCAAATGGGTGTACAAAGGCTGATGCAGACTCCTAAAGAGAAAGTTGAACTTGTAGAAGACTTTTCTTGTTTGAAGCGGTTAATGCAGACTCCCAAGCAAAAAGGAGAACCTGTCAGCAGTCAGTTTGGAATCAGTGACCTGATGAAGACCCCTCAACTTGGCAGATTAATGGCAGAGGATTCCACTGACCTTAAAGAACTTGAACCAGAGAACAGCTTTTCTCTTACAACAGAAAGAAGTGTGATTGAGCCTAGTGAGGTAAATGGCAAGCTTATCCCATTAAACACTCACAGCATGTTTACATAGTAGATAATTTAACTGACAATGTGAGAATCAATGAGATTTGTCACACTGCTTACTTGCATTGTAGATATGTAAACCACCTTTGAATAGATGCTTTACTATTACACTAAACATTGTGTAATGGTTCAGTCCATTTTTTTTGTTTTAAAAGTAGTCTAGAGTTGTTTCTGTTTCCTTAAAGTATAATTAACTAAGCCTTGTATTTTAAATTTTTAGATACAAGAACCAGTGGAAAGTGACTTGGCAGCTGTAGGTGAGTTAAAACTGGGTAATGCATATTTGTTCAGATCATTTTGTTGTTTTCAGTCATAAAATTTGGGAAATTATGTGTTTGCTAAGAGAGAAATGACAGTTAACTACCTAGATTACTAAACTCATGAAGTTGTTTTGTCTTGTAGGTTTTGATGAGGAATGTGACAAAGAAAATGTCTGTCCAGTTGAAAGTGTGGAGACTGAAGTTGTAAAATCTGTGGATCTCCAGTGCACAGCTAAAGCAGTTGAATCTAATCAGAGTGATCAAGAGATTGAGACCGTAATTCCCCAGGAAAGACACCCTGACCAGAATGAAGAGTCAGTTTCAGTTGAAGCTATTGATGTCTGTTCTTCTGGGGCAGATGAGAAACCCAAGGAACAGTCTGAAGAAACTGTATGCGAATCTGATAATATGAGCGCAACAGTTGAAGTTACTCCAACTTTATCCACTGCTGAGCAAGAGGAGCTAATCAAGTCTCCACCTGCCAACAAACTTCAGCGTGGCACTCGAGGAAGAGCAGCACAGAAATCCAAAAATGAAATGGCCAAAGCACCTGCTGTGTTGTCATTAATTGAAGAGGAAAATATGAGTAGTCCAATTCCTGCTAGCCCTACCAGGGGAAGGAGAGGGAAGAAACTTCTAGAAGTTCCAGAAATCGCTGCCAGCCCAGTCAGAAAATCAGCCCGTGGTAGAGTTCCCAAGCACAGCTTTGTAGAAGAAGAGGTAAAGAATACTGAGGCTTCCCAAGTGCCCATAGAGTCCATGAATACTGAGATACCAGACTGCCTGCCTGTCATTACCAAAACCAGGAAAGGAAGAAAAGCTAAACAAAATGATACTGATGCAGCAGTTGTGCCCACTGATGATGCAAATGCTGTTGACCCACAGTCTATTGATGCCCATGAAGAGCAGGTCCAAGCCCCTGTTGTGAAACCTGGCAGGAGAAAGAAGATGGATAAAATGGAAAAGCAACCTCCAGAAGAACTTGAACAGAAAACAACTGAAATTGTTTGTGAGGAAAATGCTGTTGCACCAAAGGATGTTATGTTGCAGACTTCACTAGCTACTGAGACTGTCTCTGCAGCTAGAGCTAGGAGGGGAAGACCAGCAAAGAAGGAAAACTTGAAAACCGAGCCAAACCCTGCTTTGGAAAGTGAAATTATGAGCACTTATGCTGTTGTAGTGGTTCAGAAGCCACTGACACCTGTAGCAAAGTCAGGGCGAGGAAGGAAAGGTAAAAAAGAAACTGTCAAGGACCAACTCTTGGATGGTGACGTCACTGTTGTTTCCAAAGTTGAGGCAGATGTTGACCATGAAGAAGAGCCTCAAACACCTGTGGTCAAGTCTGGCAGAGGAAGAAAGGCCAAACTGCAGAAACCACAAATGGCTGAAGAGGTTGTTGTCCAACCGTCTGTAGAAACCAGCACACATTTACCTGTGAATGAAGAAAACACTGAAACAGTGGTAAAATCTGTGAGAGGGAATAGGAAGACAAAGCAGTCAAAGGTGACCATTTCAGTTGAGGCTGAGGAGAACATTGTCAGCCCGGTTGAACAAGCAGAGATCCCTGTTGTGAAATCTGGTCGAAAAAGGGCTGTTATTGCAAAGGAAACTGAAACAATGGCAGAGGTTTCTGTCAAAAAAGGTCGTCGTGCTGTTGCAGACCCTGCACCACCAGTTGCTGTGGTGTCCAGCCGTGCACGTAAAGCAGTTGTCAAGGCAGAGTCTGAGTTTACTGGGGATGTAGCTTCATCAGAAGAGCCAGTTAAGCCTGTTAAAAATACCAGGAGAACAGCAAAAGCACCAGAATCAAAGAAAGAAGAAAATACCATGACACAGGCAGATTCTGAAATTGTTATTGCTGAGAATACACCAGTTGGTGCAGTGGAGAAAGTGGAAAGAGGAAGCCGTGGCAAAAAGCAGAAGGGTTCAACTAAGGATATCCCTAACAACCCAATCAATGAATCTGCTACAACTGAGAAAGCTATTGAAATTAAACCCTCAAAAACCATTAACTGGAACCCAGATTTGGTCAAATGTAAAGACATTGAAACTTCTATAGATGTAGAAGAACCACAGCTGAAGAAATCCAAAAGGTTAGGCAAAATACCTGCTGAGACAACCTCCACAGAATCAAATCAACCAGCTCATCTGCCACCCAGAGGTCGCAGAGGAAGAGGAGCGAAAAAAGAACCACCCATTGAAGACTGTCAAGAAGAATCTCAGATAAACGTCAAGCCATTGAGAAGAGGAAAGGCAGTGGCTCCCTCTGCGCCCAAATCAGAGCCCACTGATAGCAATACATCAACTCCCATCAAAAGGAAAAGAAATGAGGTGATTGAGGTAATGGATGAGTCAGTAAATAAGGAACCTTTGCCAAAGAGAAGAGGCAGAGTAGCCAACAGCACTGAAGTTGCAGCACAGGTCTCCAGCAAAGAGAAAACGCCTGAAGCTGAGCCAACAGATCAGTCAGTAAATAAGGAACCTTTGCCAAAGAGAAGAGGCAGAGTAGCCAACAGCACTGAAGTTGCAGCACAGGTCTCCAGCAAAGCGAAAACACCTGAAGCTGAACCAGAAGAGGCTGAGCCAACAGATCAGTCAGTAAATAAGGAACCTTTGCCAAAGAGAAGAGGCAGAGTAGCCAACAGCACTGAAGTTGCAGCACAGGTCTCCAGCAAAGCGAAAACACCTGAAGCTGAACCAGAAAAGGTTGAGCCTACTCCCAAGAAAACTGTTAATAGAGCTGCAAGAGGACAGAAAAGGACAGCCCAGGAACCAGATCCAGCACCTGCTAAAGCTCAAGAGTCTGTTTCAGGTAAGCATAATGTAAATGCTGTCCTCAGTGTTTTCCAAAAGGAAAGAACTTTGTTGGGGTTTAGTGAGAAGTGGGTGTTCATTAAACCTGACTGTGCAATTTGAGACTATAAAATAGCTTATGTAGGATTGTGGTTAAGGTTCTTTCAGATGTAGCCATATTTTTCAGTCAATTCGTTTATTGTTATATCAGTCTTTGTTGTTCAAAGACGTAATAGCCATCAATTCAGGTACTAAATGTTTTGCTGTCGTGAGCTCACACGGTTTTGGGGATAATTAAAACAATAATACGCTCCTGAGTAGGTATGTGGTGCCACAAAAGCTTGCCAAGTGCCTTGGCTGTATACGGTTTAGATCCATGTCTTATATACATACATGTGTAATAATAATGAAGCTTTGTTTTGCATTTGTTGTGTTCATGCTGTGCTGTACTGTTCACCTGTTGAGAGTGTAACATTTTATGTATTCACACAGGAACCACCACTCGAAAAGGAAGGAGTGTGAAAAAAGTTGAAGAAATAGACATCCCTACAGAGGCAGCTCCTGTCAGACGCACCAGGAGGAAGTAAAGCACTGATCTTACAGAGTGGTCTTAATTGTCTATTCTCTGTAATCTCTTAAAAAAAGGTTTAGTTTTATATGTTTGGAATATTTTGTGATGCTTTTCTCTATACTTTTTTTTTTCAGTGTAATTTTAGCTGCTTTTATCTTAGTGAAAACTGTTTATATACACTTAAGATGTTTGTTCTCTTAAACTCAGAGGAAAGGGACATTGAAACATGTAGACTTGTTTTTACTTCAAGAAAATGTTTAAAGAATTTCTACATTTCAACTGTTAACTTTGCTCAAAAACATTTATTTTCTATATTCCCTTCCTTGTTTTTTTTATAAATTTTTTTTATTAAAAGAATAAAATAAGTGAGGGGTGCAAAACCAGGCTTAATTGGTCAAGAGTCTGTAATGTGATGTAGTAGGAAGTGTACATGTGACATACTTGAAAGTTTTCATTAAAAAGATTTTTGTAACCTCATGTTTGATTGACCCCCCCCCCCCCTAAGTTTTTATTAAAAATCTGTGCTACTTGAAGATGTTGTGATCATGTTGTATAGGTTGTAACGCAAAACCGAAAAACTGCTAATGGTGTATATCCACTACATTTACAGCAATTAAATTACCATGATATAATTATTATATAAAATGCTAATAACTGTAAACATGAGCAAATCATGTTTACATTGTGCTCCATGTACTTGGTGTGTAAGGAGGACCAAATCTGCAGAAATTAGAAATAAATATATAGATTATATTTATACCCACATGTTTTTATTTCCGGATTTATTGTTATTTATGTTATCTATCGTTATGATAGTTGATGTACAAATCTGAACAAGACAGGTAAAATGTCAATTCTAAGATGGCCCAAGCAGTTTTATGTCCATTCTGCTCTGGACAGCAGGGGATCTACAAAAACACAACCCTGTCAATATAAATAACATTATTTTAATCTCTAACACAATTATATTGATACACAATGAAAAATCCAGTGGAAGTTCCATGGTGCTATTGATGATAGCTATTACAAATTAGCGCAATGGTGTTTACATGGCCCTCTACATGGTGCTACAAAGTTATTATGGTATGAAGGGTAAGATGCCCCTTCCACCTTTTTCCTTTTGATCATGTGCCAATGAATGTAATCTAAACAGATTTATTGATTGGCTATACTCTTATTAATCCTTGTCATCTAAATTTGTAGACTTATTCTGTAGCAGTTTTGAGGTTAAAGGATCTTTTATAGTCATTAGATAATCAGTAGATTTTTGTAATCTGTGCATTTGTGTTCTGTTGGGTTAGGTGCAAAATTGACACAAACTCCCAAAACTGTTTATTGTATAAGGAACTTTTGAGTCTCCGCCTCACCAGCAGGTGGCAGTACGGCGCTCAGCCGCGCAATCGGAGGCGATGACGTAATCAGAGTGATCCGTTAAACAGCGTTCGCGGAAATTTTTGAAATCCAACCGAAGTATCGGCGGAAGAGTATAGTGGTATAGTTGAAGTACATATATACTTCATATATAGCCTACTGTGTTATACCTTATACCTAAGTAAGTTATAGCGGATACAACTGGTACGTTAATCTACATTTCTGGAGTAACGTTATAGTTTTTATAAACCGGGAATCGTCCTCCAGCTGAAGTTTATATCGGAGGTATTGTTCGCTCATTTATTTCGTTACTAGCATAATATGTAATTCATTCGTTATTCAATTAACACCATTTAATGTATTTTGTAACATGAGTTCATTTCTAGAGAGTTTTAGATGGTTAATGGCGTTTATTTGTGTTTGTGTGTATGTTTGTGTGTGTGTGTTTAAAGCTTATCTTCCTCACGTGTAAACAAGCTACACATTTATATTGCTAACATATTAGGCACATAAAACAATTACAGTATAGTTCTGCATAGAAAAATTCAAAGTATTGAGTGAGTCTGCGTACTTTTGTTTTTACACATTCATGCAATAGTAGACAATAGTTGAAGCTCTCTTGAAAGTAATCATAATATATTGATAACATATTAAAGTAAAAATGTGCATTTTTTCCGTCCTACATGTGAAGGGGGTGTTTATAAAGGTCAAAATGAGTCGGCGACCCAGCAGCAGATATTCTGAGATGCCCATGCGTGTGACAGACAGCAGGATGAGTCTGATCAATGCCACCCCTCAAAAGTACAACCCATCTCTCTTTTCGATTATATTACTTAAGATTATTTGAGTGCACATTGATGTGGTTTTGTTGGCTTAAACTGCTTTCAGCTGGTTACATGAGTTGTAGTACGCTATATGTGACACATTAAATTTGATTTCATTACAGTAAGGACAATGTCTTTGGCAAGCTGAACATACCTAAACCTCAGTCTACCACATCTGAGAGACGAACAAGCTTTTTTGGAAAGTGAGTCTGACAGTGAAAGTTAAACAAATGTTGCATGATCATGATGTTGTGATTTGTCATTGTGCATTCTAATCCTTAATCATGCCATACAGCGTTTTCTTAAACCTTAATCAGTTAATCATGCAGTATAACCAAGTAATCACTTCTCTCTACCTCTCCACAGAGGCATCGGGGCAGGTGGCCAGAGGAACAGCATGTTTGGGGCTTACGGGGGCCCAGAGAAGATGAAGGACCCCAGACCCCTACATGACAAAGCTTTTGTCCAACAGTGTATAAAGCAGCTTTGTGAAGTATGATGTTATTAATTTTATGGAGGATTTAACAGGATTTAGAATTGAAGCTTCAAACCAAATTACTAATGTTTAAATAAAATATAAAAATGAAATCTAATTCTAAATAGTATCAAACTATAAAAGCATATTAATGATACTAAAATAACACTGCTATAGAAGGTTCATGGGTGTTTCTCAGGGGTTTCACCATAAATGGATTTTAAAAAGTACATAGATTTTTCTAGCTATGGTCAGCTCTAAATATATACATTTCATCAGTTAGAAAATGATCTTTGAGGAAGCAGTTAAAAAAACTATCCTGTAATCATGAGCCCTGGTTACAATGAGTATGCCTTCCTATTATTCTAGTTCCTGGTGGAGCGAGGCTTTCCAGGCAGCATCACAGTGAAGTCTCTCCAGTCTCCATCCATGAAAGAGTTTTTAAAGATATACGAATTCATCTACACTTTCCTGGAACCATCCTTTCAGATGCCCACTGCTAAAGTGGAGGAGGAGATCCCAAGAATGCTCAAAGATCTGGGGTAATAGCAATATGAAAGAACAAGGCACAACAATGTTACTACATGCTGTACAAATCAGTTAAAATATAGTCTGATGTCAAACATACTTTGATTAGCCATCCTGTGATCTGTCCTAATTACTAAGAAATGATTATGGTTTCGTTTCAGATACCCGTTTGCTCTCTCAAAAAGCTCCATGTACTCCATCGGTGCTCCTCACACATGGCCTCAGGCTCTGGGAGCACTTATCTGGCTCATCGACACAGTCAAGGTGACTCTTTTCCAGACCTTTAACGGGGTTATGTGATCTATAATCTGTATATAAAACTAAGGAAACCTTTTAACTAGGCTGGTCAGTGTCACTTTCACTATTGCTCATACTTGGGGTTAAGGGCTCGTTCAAATACTTATTACACTGTCTACACGGGGCGCGGAACTGTTTGAGGGTCTCTACACTGGATGTGTCAATGCAAATGTTCATAAATGTATGTACAGTGCATCAAAAGTTTAGGGTTGAGATTTTTTGGTTCTGAAAGAAGTCTCTTATGCTCACCAAGGCTGCATTTATTTGATCAAAAATGCTGTAAAAAAAAACAATGATGTTGTGAAATACTGTTAAAATTTAAAATTACTGTTTTCTATTTTAATATATTTTAAAGTGTAATTATTTCCTGTGATGGCAAAGTTGAATTTTCAGCATCATTACTCCAGTCTCCAGTGTCACATGATCCTTCACAAATCGTCCTAATATAATGATTTGCTGCTCAAGAAACATTTCTTTTTATCAACGCTGAAAACGGTTGTTTTTGTGGAAACGATGATACATTTCTTTTTTCAGGATTGTGTGATGAATAGAAAGTTCAAATGAGCAGCATTTATTTGAAATACAAATATTTTGTAGCATTAATGTCTTTACTGTCACTTTTAATCAATTTAAGGAGTCCTTGCTGAATAAAAATGTATATTTAAAAAAAAAAAAAAAAAAAAAAGTCTTAAGAGACACCAAATTTTTAATGATGGTATATGTTAGAAATCAAACGGGCTTCCATTTACTGTCAGCTACTCATCCAGTGTAGACAGCATTAATTGATTATAATAGGTTCTAATTGCTTTTGACATGGAATGGGCTCTTTTATCTTGATCCATTAAGCAACAAGTACTATGCAATAGGAAACATTATTGCATTGCGTGACATGTAGGTTTTGTCTCTGCAGCTCTTCGGTGGTCTGAGAGAGCAGGGCCTGCTGTTCTCTGACTTCTCAGATGAACTGTGTGGTCTAGAGGAAGGGGCCGAGTACAATAAGGTATCTCATGAGACAAAAAGTCAGCTTTGAGAGTTTCAGCAGTCATTTTGTATATTTTAATTGTAGACGTCACACATTTGCCAAATATGTATGTGTGTGCTGTTTTCTCTGTAGCTGTTAATGGACTACTGCTCTGACACCTACAACAAGTTCATGCAGGGAGCAGACACATTTGAAGATGAGGATGACGACTATCTTAATAAACTAAGTAAGTCACGATGCAGATGAAAAGTATACATTGGGTTTATTTTTATGGGGGGAAAAGTTAAAGGAGAAGATTCAGATGGAGGCAAACTTTGTCTGAGCTTCTTAAATTAAGTGGGTGGTTCACCCAAAAATGAATATTCTGTCATCATTTACTGACCATCATGTTGTTCCAAACCTGTTTGAGTTTCTTTCCTTTGCTGAACACAAAAGAAGATATTTTGAACCATGTTGGTCGCCACTGACTTACATAATATGCAAAAAAATATACAGTATATATACTGTGGAAGTCAATGGCTTCCAGCAACTCGGCAGCAGAATAAAAAAAAAAACACTGATTGCATCAACAGCCTATGCATACAACCAAGTCATTGCTGTACATTTTTATTTACTTTTTTTTTTTTTTTTGAGTCTTTTACACCCAGTATGACACATTGTTTTCCTCCAGCATTATATGTGGCATATACCTCACATTAATAAGAAGGGAAAAAATATCAAAGGTCTCATACGTTTTACGTTCTAATAATAACAAAAATGTATTTTGTTACTTGAATATTTTAATAAAACTAATGCAAAATACAGTTTCATGGCTGATCAATTTTGTGAATTTTCTCAGAGAAGCTGTACAATGTGGATGAGACGCTGTTACAGTCCCAGCAGGAGAAACATGCAATGCTGGTGGAGCATGTGGAGAGACTCGAAAGAGAAAACCAAACTGTGAGTCTGTACTTGTTTCCTTGTCATTTCTAATGAGAATTACTACTTACCAGAATCTACTATTTAAAAATAATAGTATAGAATAATAGTCAAGTCAGTCTGAATTACACACTCTGGACTTCTCTCAAACCCCTTCAGTAAATACCAAAAATGTATGATATGATGACCCAGATATAAAAAAATGTTGTGAATACTAGGGTAGATGTGACATAGGACATTCAAGGTCTTAAATGTACAAAGAAAAGAGTTTACACTAATGTGGGGACTATGTGTGTATGTTGACAGGATCGTTTAGCAGGGAAGAGGACCGAGAAGCTCAGATTACAGGCTGATCTGCAGAAGCTCCAGAACTATCGTTGTACTCTGGAGGCTCATAAAACTGGACTGGAGAATAAAGCTACTGGACTAGCTGAGGAGCTTGAGGCTGCTGGTGAGAAAGTTTACAAGATGCAGATACAAATTCCTTGACATTGTAAATACAAATGTGGAATTCAGTTGCTTAATATCCCTGTTCTTTGTGCAGAGATGCAGTTGGAGGGTCTAAAGCAGGAGAGGACGAGGCTGCAGCACATCCTGGAGAATCAGAAGTTCACTCCGGCTGATATTGAGCGTATTAACAGAGAGAGGAATGAATTGCAGCAGACTGTCCACAGCCTAAACCAGAGTTTAGAGGAGGCGGAGCAGATGGTGTGGAATGAGGAAGTCAACCTGTCCAAAACCAAAGAGAAGGTCAGGATTTTATTTATGTCCCAGAGTTGATCTGAAATCGCATATTGTTTGAATAGGATTTTTCATCAAGTATTGCTTTAGTGAAAAAAACTATGTTCTGTATAGTACGAATGTACATTACTTGACTGCCATTCACAATTCCTCTCTGGGGCCTCTTTGACACAGTTTTGTTGTTAATATAGTATAATAAGAGAGAATTATAAGCAATTTTTTAAAAAGTCCAGTCATTTTTTTGACAGAACAAATTAGGTGAAGGATTTTCAGCACAGCAGAAACTATAAGCGAAGAAATTAGTGGCTCAAGAAAACAAAGTAGAATATCTTACAGTATATCCCAGGAGTTACGTAAAGCCAGCCAATCAGATTAGAGCTTGTTTTGTGCGTTTTCATGCTGTTTGCTTGCAGCCTAAAACATGTAAACATTACAAAATGTTCTCATTTTGTTGCAGGCGGAGATGAAGGTTGCTGAATATAATAAACTGGGTCGTAAGCTGAAGCTCATCCCACAGTCAGCAGAGAACGCCTGCGGTCATGATTTTGAGATCAGAACAGATTACAGCCCCACTACCATCACACAGTACAAGACACACATACAGGTACAATCGCCACAGCTGTCCATCAAAGAGGCTTCATTTTTTTAACGATTAAGGACTTCAATTATTCTTTTCCCTGACTTGTCTTAACTCTTGTAGAATCCTCTGAAGAACATGATGGTTGATGTAGAGGATGAATACAGCAGACTGACAAATGTGAAGTTGAGTTTGGAAGAGACTGTTGAACAGGTGCAAGACTTTTATTCAACCTCTTGTATTTATGGTATTAAATTTGGGGATGGACCAGGGAACACACTGTTGCATGAGCGCTGCGAGTCTAATCTTGATGAATTAGGACGGCGTTTAATTTGTGATGTTGACATTGTAATATGTTGTAAATGGTAGTAAGAGTGCATATCACTTTTCTTTCCATATGTTTATTAGGTGAAGTCCAACATCTTTGATAAGGAGAACGACATCAAGCATCTAAAGGAACAGATTCGCAGAGTCGACCAACAGCTTGAGCATGATATGCAGGTGCAGTGCATTAGCATTTGCTGAAAATATATCAGCCTGTATGTTCATTGAATTCATGGGCTTTTTAATTGATTTTCACAAGTGACACATTTGAAATTTTCACTCAGCACATGTGATTGAATTAGTTATGGTGTGTGTAGGAAATGGCACAAGAAGAGGAGAAGTGGGCAGCTGAGGTGGACTCTGCTGAAACTCACAAGAAGCGTTTGGAAAAGAACGTGAAGCAGGGATGCGAGGAGGCTGAGGAGGAACTCAAAGCTGCCCAACAACAGTGAGCATCTGTTTTCCACTTTATTCTACTTAATGTTACCTGTTCATCTTATTTGACATGTATCTGAACTTCTCTATCAGGTATCACGTGGTCGTGCAGGAGACTAATGAGGAGAACCGCATGGTGTTCAAGAATCTGACTGATGTCTTCACTTCCGCAGTAAACCATCTGTGTGCAGTTGAAGTATGTGATGGTTTTACCTGCAGTTACCAGAAACATCTCGACTTAATTTGTGCTACATGAGCTGGAAGATTTTGAACACAGAAATGTATCAATGCTGCCTGCAACTTTTATTAATAAAGTAGCTTTGCTACGCTAAGAAATTAAGCTCACTTTTATTAAAAGATTTCCATTTTTCCTTGTATACTTGAAAAGGAATATGACCTGCTTTGTGTAGAATCTACCTGTAAACAAAAATATCTTTTTGTCTTTTAGAAACACTGCGGCGAGCAGCTGAAAAGGTTTGATAAGCTGAAGGAAGTCGTTCGTGAAGATGAGGCTGACATGAAACAGCTGACCGATCTAATGGAAAACTTCATGAAGAAAATGAACAGCTTTTAATTTCTGATAGCTCGAATTTGTAAATGGTTTTACAGTTGGACTGTTAGACAGAATCATACTTTGTGCATTTATCCTGTATTTACATGTTTGTTTACTAAAAAATAAATGTTTTTGAAAATTGTAGATCAAAATGTGGTTTAATGTAGCAGTTTGCTTATCTTACATATAGTATGATACCATAATCTATTAAAATGGCATTAGTTTTACTTGCTGTGAAATAAAACATTCTTCTTTTGACTTATATTTGCTGGAAAAATTGATTATATCCTTAGCAAGAATTTAGACCATAAGTTAATGATTAAACAATGACATTACTATGTACCAAATCAAAATCAGATATAATTGTCCTTGTGAAATTACGCATTTGTGAAAAGACAAATTTTGGAATTGTACATTTTCTAGAATCTAATTTTGTAACATTTAAATTTGCCCTCACAGATAGTTGGATAACATATGCCACTTTGCAGTAAATTTAGCTTGTCTTTGCTGTCCATGTGATCCAGAGACTATACTATATGGCTGTTAGCAATCAAATTAAATCCGTATCAACAAAATTCATGCTTGCACTGCAAAAGTGGCATTAGATGTATTTACATGGACTGTTTAATGCAGATATGGGGTGTTATGACATTTCAAAATCAGTTTTCTTTAATAATACCAAGCTTTCAGTTGTTGGTCCTGTAATCCTGTCATCTATTGTTTCCCTCACTTAGCTCCTTAATGGCAAAGAGTGAGATGTAATATAGGGTTAAATGCCATTATGGAGTGCATCTAAAAAAAAACTCCGTCTGTAACGTACTGTAATGATGTCATGTTATCCAGTCCAATACTATACAGTGTAGCACATACTACAATTTGAAAATCTAGTTTTAGTTACATACTTTAAGTATTTTTCTGTTCAGTAACAGTATTTTTATTGCATTTTTACTGTATTCAGCAAATGTATAACCATTTTCACAAATTACTTATCAGATTATCTGGCAACTTTACCTGCTGAAGGGCGGAACTGAATTCCCCGCTCAGCGTTTCTGCTGGAAGAATTGAAGGGACGGACGCAGAGGAACATCATGGAGGGAGATTTGAGTTGTTTCATGTAGCAGCAACTCGAGCGCATTTCTTAGGAAAACAATTATCAGTACAGCCTCTCAATGGAGCTCGATAAAGACATCCAGACAACGCAAAGAGGGTTTCACTGCAACCTCTGCATCGTTAATATACCCAACAGTAAGTTGTAGTAAACTAAAACATCAGCGCTAACACAAGTAACGTTAAAACATGTTCCTGCTCTAATACAAGAATTATTTAAAAAATATGTCCTTGCATGAAATCTGGAATTGTCGCTACATTTAGGGAACTTTTAGCCAAAAAGTAGTTTTGTAGCTCACTCCATGCTAATACCATGGCATTTATTTCGGATCGTGAAGTCTTATAAATACTATGATTGTTAATATGGTAATAATTCATAAATATGGTATACGCCAAAGTACAATGATATATTCCTCTCAAAACGTCACCGTACCCGTTTTTTGTGATTTGCTTAATGTACTCCATCAATTTCATTTCGCATTTAACTGAAGTGTTTATTTTCAGAGCCAAGCCTGGAAGATCATGTTAAAGGGAAGAAACATCAACATCTCCTGCGGCTCAGAGCTCAGCGTAAAGCTCAGGAGGAAAACAGTGTGTTTGTGAGCGGCTTTAAACCAGACACGTCTCAAACCGATCTGAAGGAGTATTTCGCACAGTTTGGGCCGGTATCAGATGTGATCATGGACAAGCAGAAGGTTCATATACACACTGTCTCTACAAATATATGTGTCATTAACATAGGGTTCATTTAAAAGGAGATGTAATGTGAGATTTGTTGTTGTTTGTAGGGTGTCTATGCTATAGTTGAGTTCTCGGAGCCACAGAACGCTCAGGCAGCTCTGGCACAACTACAGCATCAGCTCAATGGACTGAACCTCCGTGTCAAGCCCAGAGAGAGGAAAGAGTTCAAACTGGCCAGCAGGGGGAAACAAGACTCCAAAAACACCCAGATCAGCCTGGACAAACTCAACTATGAGCTCTGCAAGGCTACATCTGTAAGAGCATTTCACATACAGGCAGTACCAAAAAAAAAAAGTGTTTGCTTTATTAATTTTTTTTTTTTTTTTTTTTTAAATGTTCCTTTTGTGTGTAAAAGGTAAATGAGCAGATGCTGAAGGTGGTGGAGAGTTTCGAGTTGAAAGACAATGAGAAGAAAGTGAGAGATCTTCTAGTTCAGCTGCTTCAGGAAGTCTTCACGGAGTTCTTTCCAGGTTCTCTCTTAACTGAAACATGAACCAGACAGGACAAGAGTGGCATAAAATAAACTTTCACCCTGTCTATTTACTAAATACATGTTATAGATTTTATTAGCAATTCATGTGTGTATGCGTTTCATTTTTCAGATATGAAATCCAGTCAACAACTGATGCATAGAACCAAGTCTTGCCATACATTTTTTTTATTTTTCAGTAATGTTACATTCATTTGTTCATCACAATACAGAAAATTAGATTTGTTGCTATGTCTGTTTCATCACAATTTTAATCAGTGCAGAAGAGTGCAACAGTGACCGCACACTTTTTATGCAGCATTGGTTTTTAATATTTTTTTCCTGTTCATTTTATGGTGATTTAAAAAAAAAAAAAGATTCTTCAAAAAGTGTGCTAAGTCTCTGTGTCATGTGTTACAGATTGCCAAATTGTGCCCTTTGGATCCTCTGTCAACACTTTTGGGATTCACTCCTGTGACCTTGATTTGTTCCTTGACCTTGAGAACACCAAAGTATTTCAAGCTCGTGCAAAGTCGTCTGAAGCGGTGTGTTAGCAGCCCTAATACTGGGCGACTGTGACCTCAAACATCAAATAATCAAACTATTTATATTTCTGCTAATCTGTAAAATATCAAAAACTGCCAATTTTCTGCAGTCAGGAGAAAATCCATCTGAGGATTGCCGTTCTGAAGACTCCATTTTGTCCGACATTGACCTGTCCACTGCCACTCCTGCTGAAGTCTTGGAGCTGGTTGCAGTCATTTTGAGGAAGTGCGTTCCAGGTGTGCACAAAGTCCAGACGCTCAGCACTGCCCGACTTCCTGTGGTCAAGTTCAGTCATCGAGAGCTCAACCTCCATGGAGACATCACCATCAACAACAGGTTGAGAACCAACGTTTTTGGCCTCTTTGTGAAATGGAGAAAATTCAAGTGTAGCAACCTGTTGAACAGTTGAAGATTTCAGGTTTATATTGTGACATCTCTGTCTATAATGTTTTCCTTTCTCCACCAGATTGGCAGTAAGAAACACTCGTTTTCTTCAGTTGTGTTCGGGTATCGACTCCAGACTGCGACCCTTAGTCTACACCATCCGATTATGGGCCAAGCAGAAACAATTAGCGGGTAATAAAGTTGTGTATGACAATTAATTGTGAACATCAGATAAATAATGAATACATTTTTAATGTTTTTGCATTTAGGGCTGTCAAGTTTTTTATCAGCATATTAATAGTTACGTACATTTTAATGCAAAAAGTAATTTTTGACTGTAAAGTGATATGTGACTAATAAATAATCCAGTCTGAATAGAATTCTTTTTAAAATAAAATAATTCAGAAATGCAGGATCACAGTGATGTATGCTTTGAATTCTACTTTTACAATTTAAATAATTTATTATATTGTTTATATTCCAGTGTTAAGAGTTAGACACTTGATCTAGGGGGTAAAAATGTACCAGAATGTAAAAATGTTAATGGTGTAATACCAGCCTTATTTGTTTTTGGCAAAATATAACTTTTAACTCAAAATATTCTTTTGATTTTGGGGTAATATATATGACCTAGACATTACTTGACAGTTTTGGTGCAATTCACATGTACAGTTTTCTCAGTTTAACCTTAGACGTTTTTAATATTATAGGGAACCTGTCTGGCCCTGGACCGTTGTTGAACAATTATGCTCTTACACTGCTGGTGATCTTCTACCTTCAGAATCGAGACCCTCCTGTGTTTCCCTCTGTGAACCAGCTAAAGAACATGGCCTGTGCGTTAACAAGGACTGCTCTTCATTTAACTTTCTTTGTCAGTTTTTTTAATCTGTATTTTATTAAATGCAGAAGTTAATAGGATGTCAGACTAAACAGTATCTCTGTCATGAGAGCCTGAGATGCATATTAATAATGTTTTTTGTTTGTGCAGGTGAAGAAGAGGAGTGTATTATTGAGGAATGGGATTGTACATTTCCTAGTCAGCCATTTATTGTACCGCCCACCAAAAACACTGAAGATCTCTGTAAGTACCACACATGCATTATCACTTTCTTAAACTAGTTATGCTTAATAGACTGATGAAGCGTGTGGTCATGTAAATATGTTAAACAATTTTCTTTTGTCTGCTTAAGGTCAATTAATGGCTTCAGCATAAGCTGATCAACACGGCTAGATTTTTGCCCAATTCCTTCCGAAATGTAAACATCTTAACTGCCATTCCGTCAGCTTATAGACCTTATAGTGCAGGCGCATATTGAATTTTACGTAGATGAAAATGAGGCTGTGAAAAAGACCTGCTGTCTTTACAATGGAACAAGTGTATAGATCAGAATCAGAATGAGCTTTATTGCCAGGTATGGTTACACATACGAGGAATTTGTTTTAGTAACAGAAGCTCCACAGTGCAACAGAAGTTGCTAGGTCACAACATTTTTAAAACCTGCAAACTTATTTTATGGAGCCATTGAACACACTGTACTTCTGTCCCTCACATCCTTGACGCTTAATATAAATATGAAACTACTCTGATTAAGTTCTATTGAAGTGCACATCTGACTACAGCTGTGGCCAAAAGTTTTGAGAATGACACAAATATTAATTTTCACAAAGTCTGCTGCGTCAGTGTTTTTCGATCTTTTGTCAGATGTGACTATGTTATACTGAAGTATAATTACAAGCATTTCATAAGTGTCAATGGCTTTTATTGACAATTACATTAAGTTTATGCAAAGACTCAATATTTGCAGTGTTTACCCTTCCTTTTCAAGACCTCTGCAATTTGCCCTGGCATGCTGTCAATCAGCTTCTGGGCCACATCCTGACTGATGGCAGCCCATTCTTGCATAATCAATGCTTGAAGTTTGTCAGAATTTGTGGGTTTTTGTTTGTCCACCCGCCTCTTAAAGATTGACCACAAGTTCTCAGTGGGATTAAGTTCTGGGGAGTTTCCTGAACATGGACCCAAAATTTCAGTGTTTTGTTCCCTGAGCCACTTAGTTGTCACTTTTGCCTTATGGCACGGTGCTCCATCATGCTGGAAAAGGCATTGTTCGTCACCAAACTGTTCTTGGATAGTTGGGAGAAGCTGCTCTCGGAGGATGTTTTTGTGTCATTCTCAAAACTTTTGTCTTCTAAAGTTGATTCAGCTGTGGGATCGGAGCACCACCAGTGCAGAGCTTGCTCAGGAATGGCAGTAGGCAGGTGTGAGTGCATCTGCATGCACAGTGAGGCGAAGACTTTTGGAGGATGGCCTGGTGTCAAGAAGGGCAGCAAAGAAGCCACTTCTCTCCAGGAAAAACATCAGGGAAAGACTGATATTCTGCAAAAGGTACAGAGATTGCACTGCTGAGGACTGGGGTAAAGTCATTTTCTCTGATGAATCAACTTTCCGATTGTTTGAGGCATCTGGAAAAGAAGCTTGTCTGGAGAAGTAAAGGTGAGTGCTACCATCTGTCCTGTGTCATGCCAACAGTAAAGCATCCTGAGACCATTCATGTGTGGGGTTGCTTCTCAGCCAAGGAAGTGGGCTCACTCACAATTTTGCCTAAGAACACAGCCATGAATAAAGAATGGTACAAAAACATCCTCCAAGTGCAACTTCTCCCAACCATCCAAGAACAGTTTGGTGATGAATAATGCCTTTTCCAGCATGATGGAGTGCATTGCCATAAGACAAAAATTATAACTAAATGGATCGGGGAACAAAACATCAAAATTTTGGGTCCATGGCAGGAAACTCCCCAGACCTTAATCCCATTGAGAACTTGTGGTCAATCCCTCAAGAGGCAGGTGGACAAACAAAAACCCACAAATTCTGACAAACTTCAAGCATTGATTATGCAAGAATGGGCCGCCATCAGTCAGGATGTGGCCCAGAAGTTGATTGACAGCATGCCAGGACGAATTGCAGAGGTCTTGAAAAAGAAGGGTAAACACTGCAAATATTGAGTCTTTGCATAAACTTAATGTAATGTCAATAAAAGGCTTTGACACTTATGAAATGCTTGTAATTATACTTCATTATACCATAGTAACATCTGACAAAAAGATCTAAAAACACTGAAGCAGCAGACTTTGTAAAAATGAATATTTGTGTCATTCTCAAAACTTTTGGCCACGGCTGTAGACATGTGCATATTCTTTCTTGGATGTGGAATCTACAAGTGAATGCAACAAAATGTACAATTTTATATCACTTAAAATGTATATTTATTCAAAGCATTAGAGAACTAGATAGATTTTCGTAAAAAAGACTGACGACATGATACTAGACTAGAGCATTATGGGTAGTTGCCAAGGTTTCTGTGTGGTATTTTATCATGTTGTTCTGCAATCGCTGATATTTTTACCTTTCATAAAAACGCATGTCATAAAAACTAATTTAACACTGTAAAGCTTCTGTAAAACATAAATATTAATCTGAAGAATCAAATTTTTTGGAGCAGTTTGTTGAACCTTTAGACAAAATCTAAAAGAAATTCTAAGAAAATGCTTGCATGTGTTTTGAAATAATAATGACTACAAAAAGTTATTTTTAAGTTTACTTTATAAAAATCTTTTAGATTTCACAAAAATAAATAAATAAGGTACCTCAACCTAAAGATGGACATATTAGATTTAAACCAGCAGTTTAATAATTTGATCATTTATAGGTCTTAGAAATGTATGTATTAAATACGATACAGTAGGCTTTAAAGGTAAAATAATCAAAAACGATTTCATTGCTAATTGTGTGAAAATCCCTCTGTACTTAGCTTCTAATAAAAAGACAAAAACAAAGTCATGAACAGCATGTTAAATGACTTTATCTGAGATACATAAAATGGTATTTTACCTCAAGCATTTGTAATTTTTAAAAAAAATTATATAATTGGAGATGATATGAAAATGATAATGGCTTACAGAAAAAAAAAAAAAACATAAGAAAAATTATGAAATTCTCATTTGGTACATGCATATAATCCGAACTGCTAGTAGAGAAATCAAATAAACTAGTAAGAGTATGAAGTAAGTTTTAAAAGAGTTTACTTTAGTTAATATACAGTTGAAGAAACACCCATACACAAAAAAGATAAGCATCTAGCAGATCTTTTGTTTCTTTAAACCTTTTCTGTTTTCTGACCTAAAGCATAAGTCAACTGCTGGTCAAAAGGAAAAGCCTCAAAGTCAGAAGAAAGTTCTTGTGTTGACAGCTGTATTCAAGCACCCGACAACAAATCTGACTGAGACTTAAATATTAACCCCAAAGCAAGTAGGACAATTTGGAGAAATCACATAGCGGACATAATGACTCCAATTCTCTTATTAGTTTAATTACTACTGAGTTTTGTTCAAGGCAGGAAAAAGACTTAAATGAAACGACAAATAAAAGAATGACAGAAAAGGGGCTTAGAATGGAAAGAATGGAACAGAGTGCTTTGTGCATGTGCATTCATGAGAGAGAAATTAAATGGAGTTATTGTATGGTGGCACTGTGAAATCTTATGGAAAATACTGACTATTGTTCCAACTTGCATCTAAAATGATAGCACAGACACAACAGATCTAGGTTTACCATGACCACGGAAACCCCCAAATTAGTGCACACTGTCCCAGACATTGGATTTGGGATGACTTAAGACACATAACAAGCCTCTTTCAAAATGCTGTCATCCTAGAGCTCACGTTCCTGCTAGAAATGCTGTCTGCTTTGGCAATCAAAACTAACATTCATCTCCAGACAAAACATCCAGCAATCGCTGCCGATCTGTCACATTACTGTAGTCCTAATGGTGTCCCTGAGTGGCCTAACAGAGCTGGGCTAAAACTCACCTCTTTCAGCTCCGCTGGACATGTTCCAACTGGAGGCGGCCACCACATTTGGGTCTGAAGGAATCTCTGCCCCTGTAGATACAAAGCCAGAACAGAAAGTCAAAGAGAGGCATATTTCAGACTGTGGTGTTAACATGGTACAGTAAGGTACTAGATAGATAGATAGCTTATTTTGTGCAAATGTACACAATCCCTTATTTAATTTCAATTTCAAGACATGAAATACAGTTTTAAGGTTAACTAACAAAACATTATGGATAGTAATCTGATCTAACATTTGCTATCATGTTGCTATTAGCACTCTGTGTGTGTTCAGGAGTGTGCAGGTAAAACTGCCTCTAATATATGAAGATTACAGACTTGTTACTGTACAAAGGACATTTTATTATCGTGTAGCAGCACAATATGGGCAAGTGTTGACAGGTACAGAATTAGTGATGCTCGTCTTACAATGGCCCCCTTTGAGTCAGATATTTTCATCATTTTACTACAGAACACAATAAACAATGGACTGGGGCAGTAATGGAGTCTGAAAAGAAGTGCAAGGTGCTCCAGGAATGTACGGAATTACTTCATTTCTCTCCCTTTTTTACATATGCTTAATCAGAGATGGTATAAAGACTAAATTAATGACTGAAAAATGAACAGGAGAAATCCCAACACTCAGCATGGTGGTTGTCTGTGAAGACATTTCCAATCAGCTTAATGGTATAAAGACCTGATTTAGTCCTTACTCTAGAACGTAGTCTAGTCTAGTCTGCAGATTTATGTGATTTGAGCTAAACAATCTAAATCTGGGGAATCCAATCTTGCTCCCGGAGCTCCAACCAGCTCCAACATACTTGTCTGGAAGTTTCTACTGAATCTGAATACCTTGATCACCTGGTTCAGGTCTGTATAATTAGGGTTGGACCTAAACTGCACAGTGGACTTTCAGGAACAGGTCTGAACAGCCCTGATCTAAATATATGATAGCAATTAAGTTAACATGGGTTGTACTTACATGACTACACTTACAAAAAAGTAAAATTTAGCATACTTTTAAAAAGAGTACTTATTACAGATAATAATAAACTTTAAAACAATATACTTCAGTGAGAACAAAATTTTGCACATTTTTGCACATACAATTTTGTTAATTGTATGTTAACTGCAATTAAATGAAAATGTATTACAGTTTAAATGTATATTTAATGCAATTAGTTGAACTTCAGAGTAATTTTTTGATCCATGCAAGCAGGACTTAAGTACATATTCACATGCAGTTTAATAATTGCTTATACTGTCTTTGAAATATGGTTAATACACTTTTGTAATAATTAGTACATTAAAAATATATGAAATAACACTACAGTTGAAATAATAATCAAGTACATTACATGTGCCTTAGTATGTTAGTCAACACAGTGTATACTTGTTTAAAGCACAACAAAAGATTATTAAAACATAATTTTAAAAGTACTTTAAAGAAATAGTCATAAGTGTATACTTAAGTGGCCCTTCATTTCATTAACATAATATTATCCACAGTTGTTTTTTAAAATACACTTGTAAATTTTTAAAGCAAGTGAACATTCAATACAATTAAGTGCAATTCTTTTGTCACAAGGGTAGAAAATAACTGCCAAGATGGCTGCAAGGTGAAACTATTTGCTGTAATAAACAATGTAATCCCACCTTTCATTAAAAAGAGCCAGTAAATTGCTTGCTCTTCAAAATAATTCTACTAGAAGACACTTCATTAGCTCAACATAGCTTCTAGCTTGACCAGCCTAAAAAAATACTGCTTTCTTTAGTCTGATTTTAGCTAAACCATTTTAGTCAGATTTAATCCCATTTTTCCCTATTCATGAAGACAGAAGTTGCACTTGCATGACTAGAAAATGGTTTTCCAAGATGGCTGCTGTGTAAACTGACTAACTTGCTTTAAAAAAGCCATTTGGTCTGACTGACAGCATAATCTCAAGTAACTCTAAAACAGTGCACACACTCTTACAACCTTGAAGACAAAGACTACGGTCAACAACGACTACTAAAGCAAACATATGCTCACACTGTGTGTGCATTTGTGTCTGTGCATGAGTGCATCCAGGGGCGCGGGAACAGGGGGTGCTGAGGGTGCTGCAGCACCCCCTGTTTTTTTCTGTGGGCAACTGCAAACTGTTGTGAATAAAAAAAAAAAATTGATTTGATTATGTTTGAGTTTTGAGTTATTCAATAATTCAAATCAAATCACGATGTGTATTATTAACCAATCAGATTTGTTGTTGCCGATTACAACGCGTAACTAAGGTTACCTTGAGGGACGTAATTTCATAATGAAGTGTGAATAGTTGCGTAACTTAAGAGAAATTTGTTATAATAAAGATTCATTTAAACATTTCTATGGTTGCTCCGATGTTTATAACATTTAGTTTACATTGGCTATTTTGCTATCTATTTCTATGTGCTCTTCGACATATTTACCATTTGCCCATTAATTTAACAGTTGTAAGAATTAAAGTTATCAAAGTTATTAAACTGATGCAGGGCTACTTGATGCGCGCGTTGCGCACATCCTGCCAAATCACGCACGCAGCACTGCCAATGCTTGCTTTTATGTTTGTGAATGTTATGTTTGTGTTGTGGGATCTGTAGGTTGTGGCTTAAAAGCGGAACATGGAAATATCATGGATGTACTGGGAAAAAAAAAACGTTTTAAACTTTTTTTTATTATTATTTTTGTTCTCAGCGATATGAGTCTTCCCCTTCTCCCAAAACAGCTTATAGCTACCTATTAAAATAGTTCAGTTTTGTATGTAATGGAAAAGTGATTAGGCTATGTTTCGTTTTTTTTTCTTCATAAAGTTAATTTAGAAAAACCTTGGGAGCATTTTTTGTTCGTTAATTTTTTTTTTCTTTTAAGCAACGACCAAGCGGCCAGGGTCAGCAGTGAGTTGATCGCCTATGTTTGATTAATTTAGCCTTATAAAATCATCACGACTTGACTAAAATAAAATCGATAGATAGGCCTATAAAACAGTTCAAGCATATCACAGTGTTAGTTTAAATGTTTAACCTATATAAATGTGCGCTGTTAGACGCATATCCAGCAGTTTGTGTGGAGAGTGGAAGCTGAAGCGAGCTTTAGGACACTGAGGCTCCAGCGTGCAGGTCACTTTTATTTTTTTCTTACAGTAAAAACAACTTAAAATACGCTGTGTGATTTTTGCTCATAAAGGTAAGAGTAATATATCATTTGGAACTGTAAAGGGTCTACTTTTATTTGTGTGCATTCACAATATCAACATTGTGCTTTTATAAAACAGGAAAACAGAGAATGCGCTTTCTGCCGGTCTTGAACAAGAGCGCTTCAATGATGAACCGAAACTCGGCAACTCGAAACTGGCTCACAGATATGATAAATATATCTATAGAAAGCTTTAAATTACTACTTTAAAACGAAATAATTCAAAGCAAAGAAAAAACTCTTCATTAGCCTATGTAATCCGTTAAGATGCATATATTTCTCTCTGTGCGTCCAATGAGATGGCGAGTCATTTTTTCCCCGTCATCGTCTAAAATATAAAAATAAGAGAAAGCCTAAAACAGGCCCGATTATAATTTGCGTTTTATTTTATAATTGTATTCAATAATAAAAAAAAAGTATGTAAATCTTTGTCCTTGAAATTTAAAGGAAATATAATTATAATTATAATTATAATTTAAAAAATTATATAAATTTATTTAAATTTCATTTAACAAAACATGGCCATAATCAGTACAATTAAAAAAAATTGTAGGCTGCGGAGAAGCTTCCAAGGTTTTATTTTAACAGAGCTCTAGTGATGGTGTGAAATACACAAATCTCACGGCTAGAGAGGGAAAGGGTGAAGAAAGAGATAGACAAGCGTCAAAGTGTGAACACAGAGGTGTTATTACGTTAAATGGGTGTTAATTTAATGTTAAATATGCTTGGTGTTAGAAAACATGCCACTTTAATGAGCTGCTGATATACACACACACCTGTTAGTGCCAATGAACTGTCTTGTGTGACAGTGCACACACACACACAAAAACCACCACATGCTACCGTTGCTGGGGTAAAGACCAGCAGCTGCAGGGACAGGTGGTTTAATGCCTCTTCCACGATGACATTGACTGCAAATGCGAATTACACTCATTAGTGATGTATCTATGACAGCTCTCTTCGTCTGCTCATTACTTTATGACCATTACTCATTATAGCATGACCTGTCACTTTCATCTGAGTCAAGCGTGGCCCCAAATTAGGATCATCTAAATATATTTTACAAGTGTCACATTGCTTTGTGACATTATACATTACACATTTTGTAGTATAATCATCCCTTTTAACATGGCAAACACTATATCACCACACACACACTCCTAAAACCACTTTTTGCAATGTATTTTCAATTAATTACTCATCTGACACAATGACATATTTGAAGTATATTAATCTGGGGGCATTTTTTCAGCAAATATTTATATAAGAAATTAATTGTTAGTTACCTGATTAGCTAATCAGTATATCCATATAATTAATCTGGACTTTTTTTTTTTTTTTTTTCTCTCGAATGACAGCCCTATTTATAATGCATTTCAACTGGTGTGACACAGGTCAGCTGAATATATCAAAACAGATGTCCACATCTGCAAGCTACCCATCATTAGCTAATCATGAAATATTAGGCAAATTGCAGTGTAATTTGGAGATTACCTTTCTAATGTTGCCAAACAACAAAGGCAGCTTTAATTTGGAACATTTGTTAATTATGACCTCAAAGGAAAGTAGTACACCTGAAAAATCAAGAGAGAAGGCACAGGAAAGCCTCTGGTACAGCATTCACAATAAGTACATGCATTTGAAAGCACATAAAGGTTACAGGTTTTAGTCTGGTTTCAGTGTTACGTTCTTTCTCTTCACTTATTGCACGAATATAATAAACAGATGAAGATCTTGATTTTCACTATTCTTCACCATTTTATACATATAAGACTATTCTTAATATGCAAGAGAAATTAAATAACAGGCAAAAAAGGTACAGGATTCAGGAATGTACATTTTACTCTCTCAGCACAGAGAGAGTAAAAAAAAAAAAAAACACATTCTTGTTTTATCCAAGAATGCTCAAAAGGAAAGATTTATCGATATTTTGACTACACCTTAAAAATCACACACACCTAGAAATCATAACATATCTCAGATTTAATGGAGGGCGACTGAAATGTCTTTGTATTCAGTAGGAGACCCGACCTCGGACAGGTGCCAGGGATCTGGTTTTGCGCACGAGAAAGATGACTACAACTGAATTTACAATCATGCAAACTGAAGTATACAACCATGCAATCAAATATGACTGTATGATTTGTTTCCTAAAACTGAAATTATGGCTTTTTATGCTGTTCCTGTTATTGATGTGAGTCATGTTATACTATAATTACTCATCATATTTTCTGCCATTATATTTTTAAAGAACGCAATAAACTAAGCTGTATCCCAAGTATTGTATCCCATAAAATACCATCAAATAGTGGCATGCTACTATCAACTTTAATCAGAAGTCAATAGACAGACGGACGGACGGACGGACGGACAGATGGATGGACAGACAGACAGACGGATGGACAGACAGAGAGACAGACAGATAGATCAATATGTTCTTGCCAGATGTTTTCTAACCAAAGCACCAAAAGGCACTACTGACGTCAAGTAAATGAAACTTTGGAAATGAACAAAGTCTTTAACTCTGTGAGGTCATAATTACTCTGTCACTATCTAATTGTATGGTTCCCTTCGAGCAATTAAATAAAATGAACAGTTGGCTGAGTCTTTATGAAGAGTTGCCTGATCTTCCTGGGTTCGAACACTGCCTGACAACCTTACAGAATTATTAGCATAATTACGTCGGCACTTGGATGTGAATGGAAAATGTGAGGCTAGCTGGGCCAGAGACAATAAAGCTTTTTAATGACAGGGAGAATGTGAGGAAAAAGCCCAGGCTGATGATTCCGACCATAAACTCTTGTGTTTGGAGGTGGGCGCTGAACCTGGCCCAAATGCTGAGGTTTGACTTGGCTTGGAGAATACCTCAGACAGGAGAATAACCCTGAGTGAGAGAGAGAGATGAAGAAGATCCATGGTAGAGGAACATGGCTGTTTCACCTTCTCAGGTGTCACCTGATCCATATAAAAGGATCAATGGAAGTCCACCTGACTAACTCCACCTGAGTGCACTACGGGGAACAGGAACCAAGCCACCCCCAAATCCTCCACCACCAACCCCACCGTCCTGTCTCAGGAAGCTGAGAGGTAATGTGATAACTCTGTTCAGGCTCCAGGGACCCAGATGGCCCGGTATAGACCAGGCGTAGACAGGCTGGAGACTGGGCAAAGAACCAGTGTGAGCGCTGGCCATGGACGCTGTAATACAAGGACCTTTCCCATTAGCACAACAAACACCAGAGCAGAACAAAGCCTCTGATGCAGCTGAAAGGTAGTCTCTCCTCCGGTTAGCCCTCCTTAGCAAGACAACAGCCAGGCCCACTGCTGGGCAGCCCTCCTGGGAGCTAAAAGGAATGAGCTAGCATTAGCCCCAGGGTGAAAGTACTTAGCTGTAAACAATGAGCATCAGCTCTACAAAGCATTTTTGAGATTTTTTTTATATTTCTGGCAAAATTAGTACTAAGAAAAATGTCAGAACATATATAATATGTGAAAAACAGTACTTTTTCTAGTGGCTAGCAGTACAGTGCAACCAAACTCTACATCACTGTTTTTAAAGTGGCATTTTTTTTGCGTACACAGCTTCATTGCCAAGCCATCTTCCAGGAGTTCAAACTCTTGTAAATTGTCCATCTCCTACGTAACACTGGAATGTCAGATTAATACACACACATATATTATGTACACAAAATTTTTATTTTGGATGTGATTAATCGCGATTAAACTTACTGACCCCAAACTTTTGAACAGCAGTGTCTATATGCATGTACTGACCCTTTAACTATTTTCCATTTACATAGTTTTTTTTTTTAGTAACTACATTTTCCAGTGAGTTGCTTGGCTGCTGTGTAACTATTTTAAATTATTAGTAGCTTATAGCATTTTTCATTAGTAGCTTGTAGTGTAGCCAACTACTTTTTCATGAGTAGCTTGGCTGTAGTTGAACTACTCTAAATTATGAGTAGCTTGTAGCTTGGCAAGCTACAGTTTCAAAGCAGCTTCCCCAGTGCAGGCTAATGTGTTGCTGAAACAGCAGAGCAGCACACAGGCTGATGGGTATTATATCAGGACATCCCATGCAATCAAGATCAACGGGGGGAGATTAGCATATTTCTGAAAGGACCCGAACCACTTCAAAGCCGGTGCATCGTTTACCTACGGTTTAATTTCAGGGGCCCGGAGTGATGTTTGGTCAGACGTGCAACACGTCACAAACATGATATTGATTTACCATTTAATGACCCGTGTACTCACACAACGCAATCTCTGGGCATATCAGGTCACGCTGAGATCTCACAGGAGCATTTCGGAATGTGCTCTGCTGGTTACCACCTACTGTAGAAGTCATTTGTATTCCGGTGACAGCCAGGAGAAAGTGATCTCCCGGTGCCAGACTGACAACATGCTGAAATCCTCCACTGGCGTGGAACAGACTCCACTCGCATAATCAGAATCTGGACACAAGCACGATCTCAAGGTGAAGACAGAAAGACACGTACCGTGCGATTTGTAACCGCACAGCGAAAACCTGTTGGTACTCCAAAAGCTCCCATATGTAACTCACACAGATTCACTAAACCAACCCAGCAACCTTGGCCTGAGGAGCGTTTGGGACGGATAGGAACTGGAGATGCCCCGGTTAATGTGAGACAATTTAGAATGTCATTACAGTTTAAACATCACGGGAGGCCCAGGGTTTGATCCAAATCCTTGTGATCAGACTTTCCAAATGCTTTCCTCAGTCTTTCCCTAAGCTTGATAGAAATAATAGGGAGAGTGTAATGAACAAAGCAAGCCAATTGGATCTGAATTGTGGAGCATCTTAAACCATTTAAAAGCAGTGATTGTTTTCTGCCTAAGGGATGATTGCAGAAAATGACACTGACAAGATAAAATGTTTGAGGACTACCAGTGATGCTTTAGTGCTGTCCATCATCCAAGCTCTTCACATCCAGGACTCAAGCCCCCATGCTGCACCTGGTGCTACTCAACTACTCCATACTGAACTCTAGACCCTTAAACTGCTTACTGATGAGAGTTTATATTAAGACTTGACAAGCATGCTTTTCTTTCCTGGCATATTCCCTATTAAAGCAGAAAGTTGGCATGTCTCTATTTTTTTAAACAGTCAATAGTCTTTAGTTTATAATCACAGCCATAAACAATGATGGGTACTTGCTTTTACTATCAAAGAGGTTTATAATATTGAGAAAGCACTATCTGTTAGCATTCACAGTCAAAATATATACATTTATATGGTATTTGCAATTTACAATTCATTTAATCAGAATAAACCGCTACTTTTGAATGGACATCAATGGAGAAAATAGCTTTTTGCCACTAGAATGTTAATGTTATAGTGCTATGCTAAGCTTGGAAGCCAAGATGTTAGTTTGCCAAGTGAAACAAGCAAAGGTAAAATGTATGTGAATAAAAAAAATCATTAAAATTTCATGATTAGGAAAAAATATACAACATAAACGACATATTAACCTTTCTAATCAGGCACCGAATAGAGTACATGTAAGAACTGCCTCAGCGAAAAGATAAAGATTAAACATTTTAAGTGTGCTTTAAAAAAAACCTCCAAAAAACTATTTATAATTTGATAAAAAAAAAAAAAAAAAAAAAAAATGTAAAAGAGCACATAGATGGCCTCAAAGCTAGCAGATACAGAATAAAAGCCACAAAATTGCAATTTTCATGGCACACCATTCAAGACCAGAAATCTGGCCTCAAAAGAGGTGTAATACCTGAAATATGAGAATTATAGATGAGATAATCCGTTTACTTGGCCAAGAAAACCCACAAATCGAATAAAAATCAATCGCTTTGGTCCATTTCTTTAACACACAGGTGTTTCCTTGTAACTCCTTTTCCAAAGGGTTACTTCCTTGCCTTTATGCAAAAGTTAATCTCCCCGATTTATGGTAAATCTTACAGCTGTGAAATGGGAGACAAGTACAACAGATAAGTCATGGGCAATGTGTTACACTATCAACACCAGACACTATTCGCGTGGAAACGGAGGCTGTTAGTTCCCAGAACTGCTGCATTGATACATATCCATAAAAACACTACTGGGAAACTAATCACATAAAACACTCGGACATTGATCAATACAAGCCATTTGTCTTTAAACATGATCCATTGATGGCCGCACGGCACTATTCACAAGTCTGCCCAGACGGAATGGAAAACATCTGTGGGCTTAAGAGCCTCTCTCACATACTATGTCTTTGTCACCTGACCCAATGGTGTGACAGTCACGGCAAGATGAACCACATTACGAGTCAGAGCCGTCTATGTTTCCAGTAAAACTTACAGCCATTTATTATTTCTCTATTCTTCCAGCCCAGTCTTCCTCTTGTTGCTTAGCCAGCTTTGGAGAAAGTGCCAGTGGGATGTCTACAGCTTTGGCTGCCTCCAGCTTTCTCTTCTGTCAATCATACGGATGGTCTCTTGATAGCACAGCCCTCAAGGTTTAGAGAAATAAGCTGCAGAATTCCAGAGAACCTTCAGCTGACATTATCAGGAAGACAGCATATGCGCATGAGAGAGGAAAAGCAAGTGAAAGAGATGGTGACAAAGACAGATAGAGAGAATTGAGGTCAATTGGACAAACTTCAGCCAAAAATCCAAAGGATATTCCATCTGGTGCAAGTAAAAAAAACAAAAAAAAAACAAGGGAGTCTTCCGGGGAAGTTTTAAGACGACTTTGATTGATTCACTATGTTAAAGAAAAACATTATTTCTGCTGTTATATGCGACGTCCTGCTGAGTATTATTCCTCTGGAAAACCACAAAGACTTTCATAAGAAGACAACACAGGGAGAAGCATGCATAAACTGTCAAGTAAAGGAATTGAAGAGAAGTTGATGAAATAATCTGTACAATTGTAAAACTGTTGGATGAATCTCTAGGGGAAAGTATACTTTAAAGAGAAAAAATATATAGAAATGCTGTACAGAAAAGGGTGAATTCACTAAATAGTTGGGGTAGACTACATGGAGCATTTTCATACAAAAAGTCCTAGGGGCCATTCACGCAGAACGCATTTTTGCGTTTAAAAAAAGCCACAGGGCATGGAATGGTAAAAATAAAAGGTCTAGAGACACTGAACCTTTTTTTAACTTAAGCGTTGCATTTTTTGAATCCAGTGTCATGCTCAAAACCCTGCAAAAGACGCAAGCGCAATGGTCAAACATGCCTGTCTAGAGCGTATTTACATAAAGAGAAAAGCAGCATAGTTGAACACAAAATTGCGTTCTATGTGAACAGCCCCTTAATCACTCTGCTACTCACTAACCGCCTGCAATTCAGTTTAACCAGGTGCTAAACGCATTGAAATAGCATTGCAGTATTGCAGAAAAATGAGAATCATTTACCTTATTTCATTCCAAACCTGTATGACATTGTACAGAGCAGAAAATTTGATATTTTAAAGAACGCTAAAGTCCAAAGATCTACCTGTATACAAAATACTGAGACATTTTCAGAAGAAAGTAAGTCATACAGGTTTGGAACATCACGAGAGTGAGTAAATGATAATGATTTTCATTTTTGCATGAACTTTCATTGAAGATGAAAAAAACAAAAGAATTCTACCAGTATCTCTATAAAATAATTCTCACTTAAAAATGTTTCTCACCTTCTATTTGTAGAAGCCTTTCATTTTGAATTGTACCAACCAATTATTGACTATCAACTGACAATTTATAACATACATTAACAAAAAGGATAACCAAATGAAAGCATACTGCTGCATTGATATTATTTGCATCCAAAAGAGAGCAAATTTGGTATTCCACACCCAAACACATATTTCATCAAAAATCAGAGTCAGAAACAGACTATTATTTGAGGAGCAGACTCTTAAATGCTAATGCTGAGGATTTATCAGTGGGATTCCAGTCTTAATGAAACTTTCATCTCTGGTTATTTGAGACAAGTAGATTGCCAGATGGAGACTTGTTGAAAAAAGTCACATCTAGTCCACTCTTCAGTGGTTTTCAACAGAGAATAATCACAGGAAGAGTATCATACAGAACAACAACAAAAAAATTTATTTATATATATATATATATATATATATATATATATATATATATATATATATATATATATATACATACATACACACACACACAGTGGGTACGGAAAGTATTCAGACCCCCTTAAATTTTTTCAATTTTTTTTTATGTTGCAGCCTGATACTACAATTGTTTAAATTCATTTTTTTTCTCATTAATCTACACTCCGTACTTCATAATGACAAAGTGAAAACAGAATTTTTGAAATCTCTGTAAATTTATTAAAAAGAAAAAACTGAAATATTACATTTACATAAGTATTCAGACCCTTTACTCAGTACTTAGTTGAAGCACCTTTGGCAGCAATTACAGTCTCGAGTCTTTTTGGGTATGACGCAACAAGCTTTGCACGCCTGGATTGAGGGGTTTTCTGCCATTCTTCTTTGCAAATCCTCTCGGTCAGGTTGGGTGGGGACCGTCGGTGGACAGCCATTTTCAGGTCTCTCCAGTGATGTTTGATAGGGTTCAAGTCAGGGCTCTGGCTGGGCTACTCTAGGACATTCACAGAGTTGTCCCTAAGGCACTCCTGTGTTGCCTTGGCTGTGTGCTTAGGGTCACTGTCATGTTGGAAGGTGAACCTTCTGCCCAGTCTGAGGTCCTGAGCGCTGTGGAACAGGTTTTCATTGAGGATATCTTTGTACTTTGCTCCATTCAGCTTTCCCGCAACCCTGATCAGTCTCCCAGTCCCTGCCTCTGAAAAACAGCCCCACAGCATAAGGTTGCTTCCAGCACACTTTACTTTTGGGATGGTACTCTGCAGATTATGAGCAGAGCTGGTTTCCTTCAAACATGATGCTTAGAATTGAGGTTCATCAGACCAGAGAATCTTGTTTCTCTGAGTCTGAGGGTCCTTTAGGTGCTTTTTCGCAAATTCCGTATGTGTTTTCATGCTTCTTCACTGAGGAGAGGATTGAGTTTGGCCACACCGCCAAAAAGCCCAGATCGGTGGAGGGTTGCAGTGATGTTTGTCCTTATGTAAGTTTCTCACATCTGCATATATGATCATGGAGCTCAACTAGAGTGACCTTCAGGTTCTTGGTCACCAGTCTAGACAAGGTCCTTCTCCATCAATTGCTCAGTTTGGCTGGGCGACCAGCTTTTGGAAGAGTCCTGGTTGTGCCAAACTTCTTCCATTTGAGAATTATGGAAGCCACTTTGCTCTTGGGAACATTCAGTGAAGCAGAAATTTTTTGTAGCCTCCCCCAGATCTGTGCCTCGATACAATCCTGTTTCTGAGCTCTGCAGGCAGTTCCTTTGACCTAATGGCTTGGTTTTCACTCTGATATGCATTGACAGCTGTGAGGCCTTTTATAAAGAGGTGTGTGCCTTTCCAAATCATGTCAAATGAATTTATTTTACCACAGATGGACTCCAAACAAGGTATAGAAACATCTCAGCAGTGATCAAGAGAAATGGGAGGCACCTGAGCTAAATTTCAAGTGTTGTTGCAAAAGGTCTGAATACTTAGGTAAATTTGAAATGTCAGTTTTTTTCTTTTTAATAAATTTACAGACATTTCTAAAATTCTGTTTTCACTTTGTCCTTATGAGGTACAGAGTATAGATTAATGAGAAAAAAAAATGAATTTAAACAATTGTAGTATCAGGCTGCAACATAACAGAATTGAAAAAATTGAAGGGGGTCTGAATACTTTCCGTACCTAATGTGTGTGTGTGTATGTGTGTACATACATATATATATATATATATATATATATATATATATATATATATATATATATATATATATATATATATATATATATATATATACATATATATATACATACACACTCACTGGAATTTAACAAATCAGGGCTCTGCAACCTTAATGTGAGAAACTTGAGGTAACAAAATAATCTGAAGCAGTATTTTTATACTAGTTTATAAACACAAAAACAAAAATGTTTTTTTAAATTGAACTTAAATGCATTTAAATTCATTTAATATAATTTTACATTTTTTAAATAATAAATAATAAATTAAATCAAATTAAAACTATTTTTATCATTCTTTTTAAATGATCTCAGTGTGACTTTATCGGGGTGATGGTAGATCACCAAATGATTACGACTCAAGATGTCTGTATGTAGCTAGTTGCCATATACAGCATGTAAATGAATTTTGGATGGAGATCACTTCATATGCCTGTGTTTTCATGGGGTGAACATGGCAGCACTGAAAGAAGAACAATGAGAGATGATGTGCGGGAAGCCTGGATCTGGTTAGACACTGGGCTGTAAACAACCAGAGCGATGAGGGATGAGTCATGGGTGTGTGTACAGTATAGCTTATGCACACGGTTAAAAATGTTTTCATCATTTTGTTATATGATCTCTTTTTCCATCCATTTAAACTAACACAATAATTTCTGTCATTTTAACTTTCAAAATGTTGTAAGTTTTCAGTTGATTTTCAATATATGACAATATATTTATATAAAAAAAGAGTGCCATAAGGAAAGTCTTATGAACTTCAATGTGAATAGGAAAAAATGACGAAAGAAACAAGATCGTATTAAAGCGCACCACAAAACAGACCAAATAGCACAAAAAAGTACAGTAATATGAACTAGGAGCAGAGAGAATAGACTGCAGGGCCTACCAGCAAGTGAAGAGAAGATGTTAATGAAGCATTAGTGGACTCTCCAGAGGACTTGACTTCAAGAGGAAATGATATGTAGCACAAGACGGGTACAGAGAGTGAACAGCAGGAAAGAAGTCCAGGTGGAAGGAAATCCAATGGGACTGGAGCCCCAGAAGCATGAAGCAGGCACTTAAGTCTGGTCAAGGAAGCTTTTGAGCGAATCTCATGAGCCATAAATGTAAATGATGATAGGCTGATGGTACCACAAGAAAGCACACAGTCCAAACCCTTCACTAATGACTATTCTGTGATGTTAAAGGCAACAGACAGAAAAATAAAAGTTGAAAAAGTACATTTTATGCTTTTAAGAGCACTCCTAAATGGTCACTGTCAAACCATATGAATTGTAAATATTTCATTATATTTTAGAAGTATGTTGCTTACAATTTTTTAAATACATTTTATTATGTCTGAAAAATATTTCAAAACCAACACATGGCATGGCCTTCAAATGGCTTTGTACTGTACACAACCATTCAAAAGTTTGGGGTCAGTAAGATTTGTATTTTTTGGAAAGAAATTTATCGTTTTATTCAGCAAGGATACATTAAATTGATCAAACATGACATTAGATTTCACAAAAGATTTCTATTTCAAAGTTCTGTTCTTTTGAACTTTTTATTGAGCAAAGAATCCTGAAAATATGCAATCATGATTTCTACAAAACAACACTTTTTCACAACTTTTTAAGATATGTCTCTTTAGCACCAAATCACCATATTAGAAATTATTTCTGAAATATCATGTACCACTGACAATGTAATAATATTTCACAATATTATTGTTTTTACTGTATTTTTGATCAAATAATGCAGCCTTTGTGGGCATAAAAGACTTCTTTTAAAAGCATTTAAAAAAAAATCTTACTAGCCCCAAAGTTTTGAACAGAAGTGTAGGTCTGAATCAAAGTCACAGAGAGAAAAAGACAAAAGGGTATAGCACCAAGTGAAAAGACAATGTAGAAGTAAAAAAGGCACCACAAAGAAAGATCCATTTTATATTACCTCACCTGTCACAACTAGCTGTGAGACATCCCGTCTTGCTGAGATAAAATCCCCAAGCATTCTGTTAAAACGTACAACATATTGCTCCTATTTTTTCCCCTCCATCAATACGCCAGACTGGAATAATTCTATACGCATTGTTTTAAATTGTTAATAATGTGCAGGTAACCAGGGGAGGCTCGGTCCAGCACAGACAGGTTCAGAGAGCAAGGGGGTCTGGCCTTCATTAGCCATTTCATTCCCCCTCAGCAACTCCACCTCAGCTCAAGGTCTGGAACCATCCATTTACATCTGTGTAATTGGGGACACATGCAGGTTCACATGTACTAAATCTACCCCGTCTTGACAGCTCTACCCCCTTCAGGGTGTCTTGACAAAGCCTTGATATGATCAAATGCTACCTCTTCCAGTTCCAATGGGTCGGTCCCTCAATAAAGCAACAATAAGCAGCCTAGGCCTTAGATGAAGCCAGCATCTGATAGCATATGGAAGATATTTACACTAATATTGCTGTTCTGATGTTATCACATGCCTTCATTTAGTGGATCATATGTTCCCAAGAGAGGAGCTCTAGAAGTAGGGACAGATTTTCATAGAAATAGATTAGATGGGGGGGTCAACTTATGCAAAGACACATATTGTCTACTGGGGTGTTCTGTCTTTGAAGCAAAATAAGTCTTGTGGAATGAGCGCGTTAGCATTTTGGAGATACAACAAAGCATTTTTGGGCTGCTTTTAAAGTATGATTTCAATTACAGTGACATAGTTCTAGCGCATCCATGGGATTTTAAACAAAAGCATATCTATGCGATCATAACCAGACAGAATAACAAAACATAGCTAATGAAAGGGCAACAGACATAATAGTTAAGAGATGTTGTTGCAAACTGCAGTCCCTTTGAAACTGCATTATGAATTTCAGTAATTTTTATCGATTTGACTGCAACAAAACTTAAACTGAACTGAGCTAAATGATGACACTATCGTTTTCTGTAGAGCTGCTTTATAGCAGAATTAAATTTGCTTCATAATTGATGAATTTTGGAACACTGACTGATTAAACTGAAGTGAATCGACATTTGAACTAACTTGAACTGAATAATGATAATATTTCCTAGAGATGCTTATACTGTAGCTGAATTGAACTTGTTTCATAAACGATGAACTTTACGCAAATATTCAACTGAACTGAATCAACACTAAACTGAACAATGACACTATTGTCTTTGTAGATCGTTGTATTATTCAACATCTTTAATTCTGTTATTTTCCTGTTTATAACTGTGAAGCTGCTTTGAAACAATCTTTATTGTATAAAGCACTATATGAACAAAGGTAGGGTTGGGAATCGATAATCGATTCCGATTCCGGAATCGGATACTTGTTGTCAAATTAAAATTTCGATTCCGCCTATCGATTCCTATGCGCTTTTTTTTTCTTCTTCATCTGTGAGGACCGGTGTGATTTAGCGATCTGCCAGGACCTTGCTCGCTAATCTAAGCTCTCCAAAGTTTGGCTACATTTGCAATCACAAGCCAAAAAAGCTAAGTATAATATCTGTGATAGCTAAACATGTTGCATGAGAGGTGTCACCACCAACATGACTTTAATTTAATAGATCGTTAAAGATCGCGGCCCACTCCATTAAACACCAACGTGATTCTATTCCTAAATTACAATGATTCGTCTGTTTCATTCCTCAACCTTTTACCTGTGCGATCAATGTTGTGATCACTTTCGTCCGTGCAGCGTACGATCACACCAGTGTGATTTGAACATTTAAATCTGCGTTCGCACTGCCACTGACCTAAAGAGAGCAGCTGTCATCTGTCATGAATGAAACAGCTTCACAGTATTTTCAACCACGCAGTCTCATTATTTTTGTGTTACAAACATTCAGATCACAGAAGTACTGGGATAAAAGTTTATAGTTCAGATATAAACTCTGATATGTACGGTAGCGATTAAAATAGAGTAAATCACCTTTTGAAAGTACTTTGACATTTCAAATGAAGATTTATCAATTACAAATCTTTATCGATTTATCGATTACATTTTTACACCAGTAGGTGGCGAAAAGGGGCTGTTAAAATGTATTTGTCTTTGAATCATACAAGAGATTCGTTCAAGAACACTGATTCATCCAGTAATGAAACAAGTACATCTTGAGTGAGTCATTGAATCATTCATAAATTACATGTGATTTTGTTTAGTTGTCTAATATTTTTTTCTTCAGAATCATGAGAACCACAACATGAAAAAAAAAAAAAAAAAAAAACTCTTCATATCCAGAATCATGCAGTTCTATTTTGCACACAAACGTCTGTGAGTCTTTAGTTTTTACAGTCATTGATTTTTGTTCATATGATCATTTCAATAAATGGTTTGCAAAAACGAGACAGGATTAAATGGTTGATATCATTCAGTGTTAATTTCGTCAACGAAGACGACGACGAAAAATATTCGTCAACGAACATTTTTTCTGTGACTAAGACGAGATGTTGACGAGCTAAAACTAATATCTGATGATAAAAACTATGACGGTTCTATACCGCCTTCTCTCACTAAGACGGGACTAAAATGCTATCTGAGGACTACTGGACATTCAAAATACATCCTATAGGCTGAGTTAACTGTCTTGTCTTTCAAAATGTGCGTCTCTGTCATTGGATAAGGGGCGTTTCCTTGTCTAGTCTCAGTATGGCAGCTGCAGTGGACGGATAGGCTACCAAAACGCGAACTAGCGATCTGAAACAATGGCCTCAGCACCCGAAAGGTTAGGGACTGGGTGACCACTGGTCACTGACCAGACGTCCCGTTTTTCCTGGGAGTCACAATTCATTGTCGATCAACTTAAAGTTGGTGAAGGCGGGATAGGCGGAATCGCGCTGATAGAAGCGCTCTCTCGCGCGCACGCTCCACTTCTTCAGTTCTCATACAGCGCGCGATCAATTCTCAGCGCTCAAATACACACACAGCAGTCCAAATGTCTATCGTGTAGAGTATCTCACGTAAATACAGTCGGTTATGGCTTAAGTGAGTGTAAACAGGTGAGTGAAAACTGAATGTGTCAGTATTACATGCATACCTTCTGTCTTAAAGGGACAGCATTCCTAATTATCTGTGTCAATGTTAACCAACAAAAGATGTTAAATAAATGTATAATTGTTAAGTAAACCTACTGTATCTGAAAAATGAGTTTAATTTGTATCCAAAATGTATTCCAGTTTTTCTAAATTCAATCCTTGATTCAAATTTCTCATAAGCTTAATTGATTTGGTCTAAAGAGAGAAGAATTGATGACAATTTTGGTTTGAATACTACATATAAAATAGCTACCAAAATAAATGTTGGTAACTGCAGTTTGACTAAAAGTAATGACTAAAAGTTGACGAAAATGCAATGACTTTTCGTCGACTAAAATTAGACTAAAACTATGAAAGACTCAAATGACTAAAATGTGACTAAGACTAATAAGCATTTGTGTCTCAAGATAAAGACTAAGACTAAATCAAAAATGCCTGCCAAAATTAACACTGATATCATTATTTAATCACATTGGAATCGAAACGAATTGGAATCAATAAGCAGAATCGGAATCGATAAAATGCAAACGATACCCAACCCTAAACAAAGGTGACTTGACTTTCACTTTAAATTATGGATATTGAAATAATGAATCAGCCACCGCCAATGACATTCTGATTACCTTATCGTTACAGTTCTCACGGCCATTGAAATGCCCGAAAGCTATCAGGTTGATCGCATAAGTACCTTCAAACGATTACCCGCGAGATCACATGTTAAGATAACTTAAAAGGCTCATATGGACGAAACCTGTGTTGAGACAATCTTATCGCTCCATAATAAAGCCAAATACCTCACATTTTAGCAAGGGCACACAGTCTGTATGTCTTAAGTTGGCTTGCCTTTAACTGGAGACTGATCAATTTTAGCAGCCTCATGTGGAACATGCACACAGCAGTTAGTATTTCAAGTAAATTGAACCAAAGTGCCCTTTCAGTGATATGATGAGCAATAATTTAACCCGTTCTGGGTTCTTCCCATTACAGTAAGAGTTTCTCGGGCTCTCTGGGGGGGTTTTGGCCCATTGGTCTGTAGACTGATGTGCAGCAATGCCTTTAATTCCGCACTTCTGGAAAAGCTGCTCAGCGGTTTAAGGCTGTCCACATACAGTCTTTGAAACGAGCAGCCATCGCTGACAGTCTACAGAGGCCACTGCTCCCATGACAGCAAACCCCCCCCCCTTTCCTTCTGGAAGACTGTTTTATCAAGTCTCATGCAAGCGGTAATAAAAGTTTTGGTTTTTAGTGGGGGCTTGTGCATGAATGAGAAAGGGAGACTAGATTTTCTTGCCAAACACCCACAAATATGATCACCTTGTGGGGCATTCTAATTCTAAAATATAAAGGCAGATATACCACATTTTCATGTATAAAGACCCACTTTTATACATTTTATGAAAGAAAAATAAGTGTGATATTATAAAGACAAAAAAAAAAAAAAAAAAAAAAAAAAAAAAAAAAATAAAAAACTGCTTCCAAAAAAATTTGTTACTGTATATAAGTAAACTGTAAATAAACTCTACATAAGTTATCTGTAAATACTAAATACTTAATTTAGGCTGACAACATATCTGAGATCTTTTTTCTTTTTTCTTGCCACAAAGCTATTCATATTTTTTTTCTTACAGTTAATAACGCTGTCAGTATGATAAAAAAAAATTTGCAATCTCATAATTTCTGCCAAGTCTCCAGAAAGTAGATTATAGTAGTGAAAAAATAAATAAATAACTACAAATAAATAAATTATTTTAAAAAACTCATTTTTTTAAGACTCAGTAGTATTTTTCTTTGGAATCCTTTGGGGTCCCTAGACAATAGTTTGAAAAGCCTTGTTCTGGCTTGTTGCTAGAGTAAGTGGTTTCTTTCATAATTGTATTTATTAGATAAATAAGTCACACCAGTATTTTCATTTTGCATAAAGGCTCGTCCTGACAGCAAATGAGCCTCTGTTAAACTTTATAGACTTCACTAAAGGAGAGCCAGAGCATGTATGCACATCTAACAGATGGAGTGCAAAAGAACGTGGGAGCAATAAGTCTGACTAATAATATACATTTTGCATTCAAAAGTGTAAACACTGTCTTCCCCCATTTACAATAACAACATTAACTGAAGAATGTGTTGCAGTCAGTTACAGTAGAAACTCTTTTTTAAAGACAAGGCCATAGTTTATGTAAACCATTGTGTAGTATAAAAAAGCCAGTACCTAAAACATACCAAACCGTGACTTCAAAAGGAGGTATGTACTGAATCGTCATTTTTGTGCATGGTTACACTCCTAATTATACTTATTGCTTATCATTTTCATGGAAAGGGTACTTTGGTGGTTTAATTTACTAAAAACACAACCTGCTGTATGCACAGTATTCCAAATGAGGCTGCTAAAATGAATCAGTTTCCAGTTAAAGACAAGCAAACATGACATATAGATTATCATGGTGTTAATTTGTGATGCTGTGCAATTGCAAGAGTGTTCTGGAAGGTTTCTTACTGGTAACAGGCCACATCCCCAAGTCATCGTCATCATCTTCTTCAATGCAAGTCTGGGACTTTTAGCCTGTTTTATCATCCACAAGACAGATATTTGAAGTCTTATCACCAGTGTTGTGCAAGTTACTTCCAAACTGTAATACATTATGGATTACTTATTACTGTTATTTAAAAGTAATTCCTTACATTACAATATTACTGTCTCAGAATTGTAATGCGTTACATGACTCCTGTATTACTTTTGAGTTACTTTCACCAAAATAAGTACAGAAGTAGAACTTAACATTCTAAAATGACAAAATAAAAATTTTGCTAGAGCCCTGCACGGGCCTCAAATTTAGGCCTTAGCCCGGCCCTGGCCCGAGACGCTGAGGCCCTAGCCCGGCCCGTGTCCGACAGCTTATCAGAATTACCGACCTGAGCCCGTCTCACCCGCCCACCCACCCTCCCTCCCTCCCTCCCACCCTCCCACCCTCCCAAAACGGCTCATGTTTCAGCCATTAAAATAGTTCAGTTTTGTATGTAATGGCAAAGTGTTTATATTTCGTTTAGGTTTTTTATTAAGTTCATTTAGAAAAACGTTTGGATCATTTGTTCATTAAATAAGTTTTTTCCTTTCAGCACGACCAGCGGCTTAGCGGTGTTCCAGGCTGATCATTATGTTTGATCAATTTAGCCTTCTCAAATCATCATGACTTGCCTAAAATAAAATCTATAGATATACTAAAACAGTTCAAGCATATAACAATGTTTAAACGTTAAACCTAGATAAATGTGCGCTGCATTGAGTAGTTTGTGCGGAGAGTGGAAGCTAAAGCGCAGGACATGGAGGCACCAGCGTAATCAATTGCAATTTTTTTTCAATGGAAACAACTTACGCTGTAATATTTGCTCATAAGAGTAATACATCATTCGGAACTGTAAAGGGTCTACTTTTATTTGTGTGCACTCACAATATCAACAAAACGTCGTGATTTTATCTTGAACAGGAGCGCTTCACAAAAATTAACCGAAAGTCAACGAATACATGCCTCACAGACATGATAGATATATTTATAGAAAGCTTTAAATTACAACTTAACGAAATAAATAAAATGAAAACAAAAACTCTTTAATATAATCGTTATCCATGAAGATGCACTTCTCTCTAAAGGCGCGTCTAATGAGGAGATGACGAATCCTTACTATTTCCCCCCTCAAGCTTTATTGCGTGTATTTGAAGCAGAACTCTTCAACTGTGTTGACGGCTCGCTGCTGCTGCGGGACACTAAATACCAGCACAGACTCATGTTGTTTCCACCAGCGCGGCGATTTTTTTTTCATCAATAATTGATGGATGTCTAAATTATAAAGATAAGGAGAAGCCTAAAACAGGCCCGAGGACCAGCCCGCGTCTGAACTATGACGTGAATATTGGCCCGAAGCCCGGCCCTAGGGACATAAAAAAAGTCGGGAGCCCGACTTTAAATTAAATTTAAAAAAAAAAAATTAAATAATTTTGGGCTAAAAGTGTGTTGTAATGCAAGCGTTACTGAACATGTACCGAGTAAAATATTCCTGAAAATTGATTAGTAATGCCTTACACTACTGCCATTACAGCAAAAAGTAATCCGTTACTGTAATGCATTACTTTTGTAATGCGTTACTACCAACACTGCTTATCACTAATAGCTCACCTCTCTTCAGAAAGCCACGTGATTTGAGGTCATCAACCATGTCCGTGCTAAAGTTTTAAAACTCCCTAAGTATAAGCAATACTAACAGCTTTAGCAAGCACCACTAATTAACAAATGAAAATAAATGGACCGAAACCAGACGGGATTAAGATGAGTGACATTAAGGCGGCTGGGTAAATGGTGGATGGTGGTCTGTTATGCAATCAGTCCGTTCTCCTCCATGATGCATCAGGGTGGATTAGTCAGCTCACAGGAGCTCATAAATTAGCCTGTGGAATGTGAACGTCTGCCAGCCTCTTGCCTCAAGAAGCTCGGCCCTGCTCAAGCCATCACTGGCCTGTGGTCTCTCATCTTCTTTGATTCATCCACCACTTTTCCTTTCTTTTTCACATGTTTTTGGTCTCTCTTTCTTTGTCACTATGAAATCGTCAAACAGTTGCAGGAAGACGAAAGCGAAATGAAATACACTGCGGTTACGATGGAGGTCTGCTTGACAGAACTGCAAAATATTTCAACCTGATGGCATTTATAATGGGTTTTATATCATACGCTCATTGATGCTAACTAATAAGCCGCATAAGGAGGATACATTCCGCTGTAATTGTAGCCCCAAATGTGCACTAGAGCTGTCAGCTCAAAGACTAACAATGTGGTGGAGTTGAGTTAATATTCCCGGTGCATAACAAAGTATGGGATAACAATTGTTTTGCTTAAAACTAATCTCACATAGCATAGCCTCACCTCACAAAAAAGAAACAAAGCCATTGTGAATAAGGTCAAACTAAATACAATTTTATGACAGAACAGGAACGCTAGTCATTCATCACTCCTTGAACCCTAAAATGGTTGCCTTGACCTCTCTTCTCCTGAGAGACAGCAAGGTCAAAGCAGGCAAAGGATGTCTGGTGACCCCCCTCATGACTCCTGCTTGGTGGTGTGGGGATCTGAGGAGGAGCAGACACGCTAATGAGTTTTACAGCAAGTCTATGCGGCTTCTTAGAGCACTTTTGCGCAGTTGTGTGAAAGAAGGAACAAAGTTACACTGTCATTTTTTCTGCTTTTATTCAGCAAGGATGCATTAAGTTGATCAAGATGACAGTAAAGCGATAAAAAAATGATAAGATAAAAAAATGCTTCTGAACTTTTTCAACACTGATAATAATAAGAAATTTCAGCTTTGTCAGCACAGAAACAATTATATTTTAGTTTCAGTTGTGTTAACAACACTTCACAATATTACTGTTTTTACCACTTTTTTTCATTAAAAAAAAAAAATGCAATCTTGCTGAGCATATGAGACTTAACATTAGAAAACTTGTCAAATTGAAAATTTTGAACTGTACTGTAAGTTTAGAATCACTAATCGACAGAAAAAAAATCTTTGGAAGGATGTCATACACCATAGATAACAACAGAAACATGACTTTACGGCTGTCACACAGGCTGCGTTGTGTCCTAATAATTAATTAAAGTAAATTATTTTAACAATACGATAATATTTAGTAAATATTTTGCAGAATATGATATAGGGAAGTGCATACATCATGTTTTAATAGATGACGACTGTGTGGTCTAGTACTAATGTCCTGAGAGCTTGTGAATCTCATTGCATTCATTCTGCATGATCTCACCATAAACAAACTCCTGTGCCCAGGCTTTGATATGACGATAAGCTCATTTGAGAGAAGTGAATTAACACACACAACTCCTACGCTAACCAATTACGTGTTCTGAACTGCTGCAGTAAGACTCTTTTTAACTTCACAGTTACTACAGAAAAATGTGGTATTATAACAAGAGAGCAAGTTAAGAGGTCATGACCATGAGAATGCCTTTGTTTATTAATGTAGAAGTAATTACATTTAGCTTTTATGAAATGGTCTGTAATGTCAAATACTGCAGGACCTATTCTCTCAGTTGTGACTCTGTAGTTTTATGGGAATATTACAGCTCTGTTGAAGTATAAAGGATATGTTATTTGAAATAAAACAGTGCAAAATATATTACTTCCACATGTGCTTTGAGAAAAGTCTCAAAGCACCTAATCGAAATCTGAAAATAATTTACTTATTTTGTTACATATATACCTAAACAAATGAGCAAACCAAAAGGTGTACAGATATACAAGTTTTTATGGCTATTGTTGCATGACAACACACTGAGTAAGCTGATAAGTTTGGGTTACAAAAATGGCGGTAAGGTCATATAGTGCCGTTACGTGAAACAGATGAATACAGGGGTTTAGGGGGCAGTTTCCATAGTGACGGTTCTATCTAAACACCAAAACATCATGAGATCACATCATACGCCAGGGAGATGCAAATCTGTATCTGTTTCACCAAAACACAAGGACACACACATGCTGTTGAAGAGGCCACTCCAGTGTGAATCCTATCCCTTTCCCAATCACTTCTAATGAATCAAAGCCACTACAAAAAAAAAAAAGACAAAGTCATTGCCAAAATCAGCAAATGTCCAGTCACTCCACAGCTGGGGCTCTTGTGTCTTCCCTCCACAGAGAGAAACAGACACAAGTCAGAGAAAAGAGACACAGGGAGGGCACAAGAGAGAGAGAATCGGTGGTGAAAGAGAAGAGTTAGGGAGGGAGGGGAGGGGGTCTCCATCTGTCCATCTCCAGGGTCTCATTGATCAGTAGGATCAGAGGGGTGAGTGCACCGTAAATCCGTTGGAATTCCAAGAAGGCCAAGAGAGAGAAAACAAAGCCTGTGCTTCTCTCCCTGTCCCATTCTCTAATCAGTCACATATGACCACAGAAAGAGAGAGGAAGAGAGAACACAATTTACTCATTTCTACATAATTCAACCCAACACTCTCCAAAAGAACTCATCAGATCAGTAACAATGTTACAAATGAGCAGTGCTCTAGTTTACTATGGTAACTTAACTACATTCTTCAGTAGCGTTACAACTGACACGTTAATGCTATAAAACGCTACGTCAATGTTTTTTTTAACTGTTCAATTTCTGATATTACACTGCCACACACAGTTTAGGGCAGGTTTTAATATTGTGAAATAATTACAATTTAAAGGAACTGTTTTCTATTTTTAAAATATTATTTATTTCTATGATGGGAAAGCTGAATTTTCAGCAGCCATTACTCCAGTCTTCAGTGTCACATGATCCTTCAGAAATCATTCTAATAATCTGCTGATCCGGTTTTCTTAAACAATGGTTGTTACTATAAATGCTGAAAATGGTTATGCTGCAAAATATTTTTGTGGAAACTGAAATTCATTGATAAAAAAGAATTCTTTGATGAATAGAAATCTATTCAAAGCAGTAGAAATCTGGTAACATTATAAATGTCTTTACTGCCACTTTTTATTAATTTAACGCATCCTTGCTGAATAAAAGTATTAATTTCTCTCAAAAAATCCTTACTGACCCCAAGCGGTAGTGTATACAGGTGCATCTCAATAAATTAGAATGTCGTGGAAAAGTTCATTTATTTCAGTAATTCAACTCAAATTGTGAAACTCGTGTATTAAATAAATTCAGTGCACACAGACTGAAGTAGTTTAAGTCTTTGGTTCTTTTAATTATGATGATTTAAGCTCACATTTAACAAAAACCCACCAATTCACTATCTCAACAAATTAGAATACTTCATAAGACCAATAAAAAAAAAAAAAAATTTTAGTGAATTGTTGGCCTTCTGGAGCGTATGTTAATTGACTGTATATGTACTCAATACTTGGTAGGGGCTCCTTTTGCTTTAATTACTGCCTCAATTCGGCGTGGTATGGAGGTGATCAGTTTGTGGCACTGCTGAGGTGGTATGGAAGCCCAGGTTGCTTTGATAGCGGTCTTCAGGTCATCTGCATTGTTGGGTCTGGTGTCTCTCATCTTCCTCTTGACAATACCCCATAGATTCTCTATGGGGTTCAGGTCAGGCGAGTTTGCTGGCCAATCATGCACAGTAACACCATGGTCATTGAACCAGCTTTTGGTACCTTTGGCAGTGTGGGCAGGTGCCAAGTCCTGCTAGAAAATGAAATCAGCATCTCCATAAAGCTTGTCAGCAGAAGGAAGCATGAAGTGCTCTAAAATTTCCTGGTAGATGGCTGCGTTGACTGGACTTCAGAAAACACAGTGGGCCAACACCAGCAGATGACATGGCAGCCCAAATCATCACTGACTGTGGAAACTTCACACTAGACTTCAAGCAGCTTGGATTCTGTGCCTCTCCACTCTTCCTCCAGACTCTGGGACTTTGATTTCCAAATGAAATGCAAAATTTACTTTCATCTGAAAAGAGGACTTTAGACCACTGACAAACAGTCCAGTTCTTTTTCTCCACAGTCCACGTAAGACGCTTCTGACGTTGTCTCCGGTTCAGAAATGGCTTGGTAGCGAGCGTGGTGAATCTTGATGCACTGACTCCAGCTTCAGTTCACTCCTTGTGAAGCTCTCACAAGTGTTTGAATCAGCTTTGCTTGACAGTATTCTCAAGCTTGCGGTCATCCCTGTTGCTTGTGCACCTTTTCCTACCCAATTTCTTCCTTCCAGTCAACTTTGCATTTAATATGCTTTGATACAGAACTCTGTAAACAGCCACACCTTTCAGTAATGACCCTCTGTGACTTATCCTTTTTGTGGAGGGCGTCAATGTTCGTCTTCTGGATCATTGCCAAGTCAGCAGTCTTCTCCATTATTGTGGTTTCAAAGAGCAAGAGATACCCGGAATTTATACTGTAGGGATGGTCATAAATTGAAACTCAAATGTGAATATTCTAATATTTTGAAATACTGATTTTTGACTTTCATGAGCTGTAAGCTCTAATCATCAAAATTAAAACAAAAATGAACTTTTTCATGACATTCTAATTTATTGAGATGCACCTGTATATGAGAAACGTAGCTTCTTTTGTTAGCAACTTTAGTGAAGCTAGCTCCTTTTTTAAAGTAGCAGAATTAAGTTTCACCTTAGCATTAACTTTGAAGAACAAAAAAGCAAATCTTCAGAAAGCTCAAACAGTAAATTGGTAATCATTCAGTACCAAGTACCGTTTAATACCACAGTAAATCACATTATTTTTTCAAACTGAAACATGTATTAGCTGAATGATAAAGGTCAAATACCTTGATGTAATCTTACACCTATGGCATTCCTAACAGCCGCCAGAAGAGGGGCAGAAAAAGAGCTTCATCATACCTAAAACTGATGATTTTTTGGCTAGTGTGACCCAGCTCTTGGGAACTGAGCAGTAGATTTAACCCAATAAAAATCCCTCATTTTGCTTTCAGCCTGGTCAGCCATAAATTGTGCTCCGAGACACATCTTACAGCAGACCTTGTGCTACACATATTTTACCTTTATGTCCTTTCTCTTCCCCCCTTTCACTCAGTCAGCGGATTCATCAGCTCAGCGGGGGGTTGTCGTCTAAATGTGCAGTTGTTATTAAAAGTAATTGCTCAAGTTTTCACATGAGCACATGATTGAACTGATTTCGTAGGACAGTGTTTCCCAACTTTGTACCCCCAGAGTCCCATCAGTAAGACTCAAGTATACTTTCATCAACACCAAACCACAATGTGTTTCTCATTTACTGGATATCATGTTCCAATATCATTAATATTAATAGCATTAATAAAGTCTGGTTTAAATTAAACAAATAATTTTGGTAACAAAGAAACCCACTGTATAATTGTACTATGCACATCTTCTATCATTTATACATGTATAAACTTGCAAACATTATGCACATTTTATTTTCATATTAATTTTTAAAATATTTTCAAAATATTATTTAAAATACACTACCACTCAAACGTTTTTTTTGAAAAAACAAAAAACAAAAAACATCACGAAGAACACTTCTATTTTGCAAGGACATATTAAATTGATAAAAAAAATGACAGTAAAGACGTTTAACTTCAAATAAATTCTTTCAATTCTGAAATTTCTAAACAAAGAATCCTGAAAAAAGCATCATAGTTTCCACAAAAATATTAAGCAGCACCAATTTTTCAGCACTGATGATAATAAGAGATGTTTCTGAGCAGCAAAATAGCATTTTTGAACTATTTCTAAAGGATCATTTGAGACTGAAGACTGGACTAATGGCTAGTGAAAATTCAATTTGCCATCACAGAAATAAATTCTATATTAAAATAATTTAAAATACAAAACAGTTATTTTAAAATAACATTTAGTAAAATATTTAACAATAAAATACTGTTTTTACTACATTTTTGATTAAATAAATGCAGCATTTGTGAGCAACATCTTAAAAAAAAGAAAAAAAAAAAAAAAAAAAAAGTGTATTTAAATGTAATTTCTATTTTGTTTTATAGGTATAACAGAGCAAAATATAAAATTTTACCCCATGCAATAACCCCTTTGAATTCCTATACACATACTTCTGTTTAGGAATAATTGCTGTAAGATGTTCAAAATCTGTTTGGTTCTAAAAAAAGACAGAATTAATTAGCAAAAAATGTACAAAAGCACATGGTCCTCCTGTTATACATCTGCATTTCGCTATGATTCAGTACTTAACGTGCTATTTCTGGAACTGTATCTAAACACTACGATCGGCCATAGCGAATGACCTCGGCTAGTTAGTTTCCTGTTTTCCACAGCATACAGTCTCATTTTTCATCAAAATATATCCGTCCTTAGCTGCGTATGACCTGAGGTTTCCCTTCACAAGCATAATTAAGTTTTTGTTTATTTATTATTGAGTAAAACAGAGGCAATAGCATCTTTCATGTAATTATGTGGCAGAATAAATGCGTTTGTATCCAGACAGACTACGTATATTAGCTTTGAATGGTTGTAGTTTTTACCTAATAGACTTATTTATCTACCTATCATTGATATAAACTGTTTGTGTGTGAACACAAAAAGTGTTTGTTTAGGGAAAGCTTAGTTGTGGCCCAAAGAAGTCTGCTGGTGGAATCTGGGGGGTAAATGTTTCGGGAAGTACCACCTCTACGCTCTGTGTTGAGCAAATACCCTAGAGAACAAAGTCTTTGAGCGTGTGTGTGTGTGCACTCCGAAAGTTCAAAGTCTTCCTGTACACTGAACAGCACCGCAGAGCAGCACTGGGTCCATTAGAGCTCATCAAGAGATTGCCTTCACAGAGTACAATTACAAGTCCACAGAGCCATGAACCTTCCTGAAGCCCTGCCAACAACATCTGAGCACCATGTTTCCACAGGACGGCTGACCTGCCTTAGAAAAGGATGCCAAATTAATTGCTAAAACCCTAATTCAATTTAGTACGGCTGAGCGAGAAAGTTTATTTTGTCTCCTGGAGTATCAAAAGTAAGGCTATGCATTTAGCGAGCACAGCAATGACAAAAATAAGTCAAGATGGCTGCCAACATTCCTACACAACCTATGGTACAATTACACAGAACAGATGGATTAATGAATGGAACATTTACAGTAAATTGGTGGAGAGAACACAAACAAAAGACAAATTCTTGTTTAGTTTAGCATTTCTGTGGAACTATGTTAAGTGCACTAGATATTCCCACTTCAGTGCTAGTTTTAGTGCCAAACCACTAGAAATGTAGAGAAAGAGGATGCAAGAGACAGAGAGAGGCAAGAGTGTGTGTGTGTGTGTGTGTGTGTGTCAAGAGAAACAATGTATAGAAGTATAAGCTTACACGCATTTATTTCCTTTGGATTTTGTCACATATTAGTGTGTTTCAGTAAAAGTACCATGGTATTACCACTGACATGCCTTGGGGGGGGCTATGTCAATACCATGATATATTAATATGGTAATCATTTAGTACAATTTTATATTTAAAAATATGATGCTATTACTGATACGTCACTGTAACCACCATATTAACTCACTATTGATGTACAAAGACTGAAAGAAATGTAAAAAAGCTGAAAGATTTAAATTATTAAAGCCTGTTTCCAGAAAATATAAAGCCGGTAACTGTGAGAAAAGTTTTCAAATATGAAATAACATTTGTGAGATATAAAGTCACAATGGGAGTCACAATAACAAGAAAATGAATAGTAATTCTGAGATAAAAGTCAAAATGAGAAATAAATGAGATATAAGGAATGAGAAATAGTTATAATGTAGAAAAAAAAAATAAAGACAGAATTATAAACAAAAAAAAAACAAATTGTTATTTAAGGTCACATTTTGAGATGTAAAGTCACGATTCTGAAAAATAAAAAGTCAAAGTTATAAAAAAATAAGGCATCATATTTGATATAAAGTCACACTTTGAGATATAAAGTCGTAGTTCAGAGTTCACACTTAAAAAAAAATTTAATTACAAATTATACAGAATAAAGCCTTAATTGTGACAGTCACATTTTAAGATAGTCACATTTCTGAAAAGTCAAATTTTTAAAACACAAATTGTAACAAAGTCATATTTTGAAATATATATTTATAATGATAAAAAATAAAGTTGCAATTAGACAAAACTTTGTATATGATAAAGTAACAAATATGACAAATACTTGTTAGAGACAGTCACAATTATGAGAAAAAGTTGCAAGTGTGAGTCACATTTAATTACAATTATTTTTTTTTATCTGAAGCAAAAACAGTTTTCCATAGAAAAGTGAAATATTAAGAGGCAAGTTATTCAGTTAAGGGCAGTTTAAAACAAATGTAATACAGATGAGAATGTGGAAAACGCCTTATCAAGTCAACTGTGCACCATGTAGTCGTCCAATTCTGCCTCACAAAAAAGTCCCAACAGTTCCATGTGCTCTCCAAGCTTTCCATAATGAAAAAGTACCAGCATCACAGGAAAGTCCCCACAGCGCAGCTCTGTCCCTGTATATAAAGGCTGGCTGTGGCTGAAAGCTCCTAAAGTTTTACAAGCTAACATTATCCCCCAGTGCTCTTAGAGACCTGATGCACCAGAGGGGACATGGTACCATAAACACACTTCAACTCTGCTGTGGCACATCCATTCATTCTGGAGCTGGAGACACATGGCACTTTCTATTATCTTTATTTACATGAGGGTTGTAATTTTATATATATATATATATATATATATATATATATATATATATATATATATATATATATATATATATATATATATATATATATACACACATATACACACATATACATACACGCACACACACACATATTATTATTATTTTTATTAAGTATACAAGCAATAGTTCAAATATGCAAATGATTTTGTCTTTTTAAGCCCCACCCGCACTTGGTTCTCTCTGAATACAAAAACAGCTAATTTTGTAACTATTCACTTTCAAAAAAACGTAAACAAACTATTTCTTGTAATAAATTCAACTTTACATTTCAACCTAAAATACATCACGAGGCACCTGCGTTTTATTTCATTCCGTTGTGCTCCGTCTGGTTGTTTTAACCGCAAGAATGCACTGAATGTTTGGTTCATTGACATATTTCACTTGGTTTAGAACTGGAGTCTAGTCTGTCTGCTGTGATTTATGTGAAGCCAATGCCACTGAAGTGATGCTTGAGGTGTCTGCGAGAATCAGGGATCCCAAATCACCCGTGCTTCCCTTCAAACTCACTGAAGGTTAAACTCTTTTATTCTAATCCACCAATCCTCTTTTCCACCATACATCATCCACTCCATCCACCCCCGATGACGGGCCTTGCGTTCAGAATGACATCACAAAACTGAGGCAAAATGCTCCAGTGCTTTGAAAACTGTGCTCTGCAAATGTAGCACAACTGATTTAGATTTTTTGGCTTCCAGTAAACAGCCAAGTGCCACATGAGCTTATGCTGAGAGAGGTGAAGTTCTCCTCTCACACTCCGCCACTGCCATAATACCGGTCCTCATAAATCCCTAAACCACCTCTTTAGTTTCACACTTGCTCTGACTTTACAAGCAAAGCCTGTGGTGACACAACGTGTGTGGGGTTTGTGTGCGTATGTACGAGCAGACTGGCATAAGACAAAAGCTACCTAAACCCTCTCACCCAGCATAGAACTTCCTCTTAAAGGTACAGTGTGCCAACTAAACCAAAGTAAACTGCAAAAACAATAGGCAATAGATTTATATCACAGTCATGAATGCCAACTAAGCTTCTAGCTAGTTAGGCCCTGTCCCAAATGGCACACTTCATGTGCATACTTGCAGACGTCACCTGAAGTGTGGACTCAGGGATGAAGACCGTGAGGGTTTAGGGTGCGATTTAGAGCAGGTCCTTAGTAGAATTTAATTTTGGGGGAGGGGCTTTCTATACAGCATCCTATTGGACAAAAATATGTGTGGTTCAGGATGAGTCATCAATATTTTTGCTCCGTTTACAAGAAGATAAAGACTTAAAGAATATAAAAACTTCTGTACTACATTTTTAGTGCATGTTGGACACTTTATAAACTTAATGTTTATGGCTTTTCTTACGTCGGTAAAAAAGATGTGCTAAACATGCTAAAGCTAACACCAACTGTGCTAACAGTATTCTATTCTGGAATGGTTTCTATTTTGTACAATATAAAAATTGTTTAATTTGAGTTCAGACATTGAAAATAACTTCAAGGAAACGAGAATGTTCACAGTGTGAACTATGTGAAAAAACATGACAAAGATCAGTCACTGATCATGTATTTTGAATGGTGTTAAAATGGTTTATTATTTTGTTAATTTGATTATGTACTTGTCCATTTCGTTGTGAGTGCAAGACAACAGTGCCCTTGCAGAGAGAGAACCACATGCTTTTCTGACTGGCTGTTATTTGTGATTGTTTTTGTTGTGTCTTGTAGCTATGTTGCATTTGGAATCGTATTGCATCTCATCGGGTTAGGAGGAGAATACGGGATAGTTCATCCAAAAATGAATATTCTGTCATCATTTACTTGCACTTATGCTGTTCCAAACCCATAAAACTTTCAATGATTCGAAACACAAATTAAGATATTTTAAATGAAACCAGAGAGGTTTCTGTTCCTCCATTGAAAGTCTACATAACCAGGTGATCCAAAGGTCATAAAGGCGTCGTAAAAAAATTCATACATGTATGAATTGTGCGAGAGATCCAATCTCTCTATATGATAACCAGATTTAATTTAGGCTATTATTCACACATAAACAGAAATACATAGAGTGTATCACACATGGTAAACACAGAAGCTCAAACATGTATCCGTGATGCACAGGAACCAATGAGATTTGCTCTAGCATGCAACACATTTTACAAGCCCATTATGACATTTTTTTTGGATGTACTGTGTTTTGGTTAACTTTACTTTAAATGGAGGTGCAGAAACCTCTCAGGTCTAATTAAAAATATCTTAATTCGTGTTCCATGCATTAATCAAATTCTTATGGTCTTGGAATGGCATGATGGTGAGTAAATGTTAACAGAATTTTAATTTTGGGGTGAATTAACCCTTTAACACTTTAACCACTTCAAAGAGAAGTGTTCTATTTGAGATGAAACTACCTTTCAGAAATTCATATACTGTGACAGAATACATAGTCTACAGTGTAAGTGTATAGTGCCTCATTTGGGACACGACTTAAAAAAAATATATCAGTTACAGGTTTACACTTTTAACAATATCAGCATCTAGAAACTAACAAACTTGGACTAAAAGCCACAAAATTTCGATTTCATGGGGTCTTTTAAATTACCCCTATTATGTACTAAGCCTAGCATAAAGCTAATATCAACACCCCTCAATATACGAAATTAGCATGAACCCTGAAATCTTTCAACGGGGTGTTTGTAGACTATGAAATCACAGGTCTAAATAATTGTAATACCCTCAAAACTACAGAACTTCATGGCTCTGTGTTAGCTCAGGTCCACTGCCGTTACTCACAGACAAACCCTGAGTGTTTGAGTGATGAATGCAGGTGGAGGCTTCATTAATCATGTGGACGCAGAGAAAGGTGTTGGATAAAGAAAAGTGACATTAGCCTCGATATGTAATGCGAGAGCTCGAGAGCCAGTGAGGAGGCGAGTGTATGCGCATGTACGTTTTGATTCTAACCAGGCCTGGCTTGTCTCAGCAAACGGCTTGATGAAGCAGGAAGTCATCCAAACACAAGCTATGCGGGCTGAACGGAGCAAGGTGGTCTTGAACATGCGACACAAGGCCACACACAAAGATCTGCACCACCTGGAGAAAAGACGCCTATGAGACGTTTCTATTATCAACCGATCTAGGTCCAGTTCTGTTTAGTACAGTACGACTGAGTTTGGTTGGCCGGTCAAGCACAGCTCTAATTGGATGAATGCGAGTACACAGCTCACTCAGGGCGGGTCTAAGGTAAGACGCCTTGTCAATCAACTATCGTGGGAGGGGCCTGTACAGAACTACATCATTCTGCCAGGAATCTCAGAACAGTATGATTTGAGAAAGAGGACTTTAAAATAGGGATTTTAAAAAAACCACTGGGTGGATTTTTATCATTATAGGATGGATGTGTACACACACTTCCAACACACATTTATGTTCAAACATCTTGTAAAGTGAATTTTGCATCCGATGACCCCTTTAAACAAACTAAACCAAATACTATTAGATTTATGCTTAAAACAATCAAAACATACTAAATAAAATGAATTTGCCATGGTGTAAGAATAACAAACAATTTAAATAAGATTCTCTGAAAACAAGTTTTATATTATGCAGTTTTTCTTGCACAAGAACTACATTTATCGTGTTATGAGCATGTTTAGATACTTTTACTAAACAACAAGCCAAAAATGCTAAAATTATTATTTGTTTTATAGTGAAACCCTTTTATTTGTCCCTCCCACAACTAAATAAATGGATAACTACTTGCTAGTAATGCAAGAATAATAAACGTAATTCAATTAAGATTCTCTGAAAACAAGTCATGTCTTACGCAATTTTTGCACAAGTAGTAAATTTATCTCGTTATAAGCATTTTTAGATATTTTTACTAAAAAACAAAAATACTAAAGTTATTTTTTTTATAATGAATCAAACCCTTTTATTTTCCCCTCACACACGCACACTTTATCCACATCTAAGGCACGCTTTTGTGATTAGCTGGCATCCATGAAAGGAAGAGTGATCATGCCAACAGCAGGCTGTGAGGATATGGGTGTGAGCGTGTGTAATTCTGAGGAATGAATTATGGGTATGTGGTTGCGATCCTCACTGTACGTTTTCTCTTGTATATCTGACAACGTAAAGTGTGTTTACAGAGAGGGTTAAGGTCACAGTGACTTTCTTTATCTATGTGCATGTTTGGAAAGATGGTTTTCACATCAGAGTATGCATCTGCATATGTACGTTCATGTGGGTTTGCATAGATTCCTAGCGAGATGGCGCTGACTCAGGCCTACCGGTTCCAGCTTGGCCTGTAATCACAACCTCCTGCATGACGAGTGCAGAATCAGAGCGAGACTGCAGCCCATGGGCCCCAAAGCGCCCATAAATCTCAGTCTGCTCATGAGGGTGTGGTGGCCAGGGGCGTGGAGTAGTGGCTGAATGTCAAACATGATATGTTAACAGCTGTAGATAGTGCCGCCCTCTGGGGCAGTTGCACTGATTGGCATCTGACTAATTTGTGTTGCACACATATACATATCTGGCTCCAGTAGAGTCTATTTTGACAGCTCTGCCTAACCAGAGGTTACATAGGTGAGGCAGCCACCCAAATTCAAATATCTTGCCAAAGTGCTATAAACAAGTGCTTAAATCTTAAAACTAGATTTGCATTTCCTTAAGGAAATTCCAGTGCTTGCAAAGCTGCAAAAGAATGGCATTTAAGTTTTAAATAGGTTTAATGCTGTGGTAATATATGCAAGGAAGATGTGAATAATAACAACTTCGCTTGCAAATATTACAGTGATGTTATCACTGTGGGTTATAAGTAATGTTCATATTTTAATATTGTTTATTAAAAAGTAAAGTTAAAATAAAATTAAAAAAAATTTAAATGCAGGGTTTCTAAACCTTTTGGCTTTTATGTGATATTTCCAGTTGATTGTGATTACTGGAAAATGACTTGTAAAATTCATATTGATTCAGATTGATTTGCTAATGAATCATTTAGACTAATTCACTCAAACGAACTGACTCAAAAGAACAATTAGCTCACAAATCAGACTTCATTATGGCTTGAAAATGTGTTTTACTCTATACAAGCTCAACAAGAGAGCAATATCTAGCAGATAAAATATTTTAGACCAGAAAACAACAAAAAATATCACTGCATTTCAAAGGTTTGAAGTTGGTAAGATTTTTTGGTGTTTTGAAAGAAATTTCTTATGCTTACCAAGGCTGCATTTATTTGAATCAAATATATTACATTATAGGCTACAACATTTTTAAATATTACAATTTAAATTCTATTTTAATATATTTTTAAATAAAATTTTTTCCTGTGATTGCAATGCTGAATTTTTAACACCCATTAGTCCAGTCTTCAGTGTCACACATAATCCTTCAGAAATTTTTTAATATGCCGTTTCGATAATCAAGAATGCTTTGTTTCAATGCTTTCTAAATACTTATGTTGAAAGCTATTGTGATGCTTCATTTTTGTTCAGGATTCTGTGATTAATAGAAAGTTCAAAAGAACAGTATTTGAAATATATTTATAACGTTCATAATTTTGTCATGCCTGGAAAACACAATTTTAAAATTCCTGATATTTACAAGATTTTCATGACTGTGGGAACATAGGACAACACAACTTTAGCTGAAATTCTATAAAAAGTCTGTAAGAATTATTACGTCCTAAACAAAAAAGCATGGTTGATCAGAACAACATGTATGATGACACTGAATATGTCATTGTTTCATCATAAAATGCTGGAACTCATGACTGTATGCTTTGGCTCTACGCTTCACTTCAGGTTAGGGTTTCTGATTTCAAAAAAAGGACACTTGCCTGTTTAAATGAGAACACCCAAGACGTTTCCAATCAAGTCCCATTCAGCCCAATTATTTCAATCAAACTCTACCATGATTACTGAAGAGACCTGAGTGACAACTGACATGCTGATTCCGCAATCAAGCGCAATGTCCTGAGAGAGTTGGATGAGGCAAGACACGATTCCTGCAGGCAGCCACAGCAACCTAAGCCTCACATCGTGCTCCCAATCAAGGGAGGAATTTATTAGGGCCTCCGCTGAGACGTATCATTCCCTGACTCATCACTGGGGATTTGTGGAATTCCTGTATTATCTTCTCTATCTTTCATTTGTTTTTCCACTCAACTGGATGGTTCAGCTATTTTATCTTTCTTCAATCCCTAGTGTATGAGTGTTGGACAATAGCATCCAAATTTTTCTTCCCAATACGTATGCTTCTTTTTCTCTTCTGCACACACACACACACACACACGTACGTCTCCTTGTCCTTGGTTCCCGAGGGCAGCTCTTTTTCTCTCTCATTACCCTGATCCCTCACAAGTCGACTTCACAAGACTCAACAAATTTTTACTTGTTTTACAACTGATTCCCCTAACGTGTAATTACATGGCTGTGCTGCAACAAAAATAAACCTGTACCATTTAATCTCAAAATACAATGCAAAACATCATAAGTTTTACAGCCCTGTCAAACTTTTCTCGAAAATGTTACAATTATTAATTGCTTATAGACGTTGTTTGCAGCTTGCGCACATTACATACGTCAACGGCATAAATGATGGCCCTTGAAATCAACAGGCGACTGTAGTTTTTCAAACATATGTGGAGGAAAAGACTATTTATTATGGATGAACACAATAAGTTTGTTCCCCGAAGACAACTCTCTCCAATCATTGTGACTGGATCGGACACTTGAGCACAGCACAATAACAATATTACCTCATGTCCATCTGTACACAACTAATCATTGAGTCTGGCAGCACATCCCATGGCACCATGACACAATTTCACCTAAAAAAAACAGAACTTTACATTTTCTGAAGTAACTGCCAAAAAGGTATTGTCAAGGTATTGCTATGTGGTTGCTAAGATGTTCTAGAAGGGTTTTGGGTCAAAAGGACTCAAATCTAAACCTTAAACCTGGATATGCCTCAGGTCCTTTCAGTGTAAGTCTATGACACTCCTCTAATTATACTTAAAGAAAAAGGATATTAAAAAGGTAAAAAAAGTAAAGTAAATGTAAAATTTAACTAAAATTATGTTGCATACAAAGTCAATGTGCTTGCTGCTTTACATTTAAACGGCTGGTTAGCATTCACTAGAGCATTTGGCGGCGCGCTTTCAGAGTTCCTCTGAAACCCTCCTCCTTCCCCAGCTCCACCTGTATAGATCTTCTATGGGTTATTATATATGCTACTTGTGCAGCAGCAGTACTATACGTATTGTATTGTATGTATTGGCAGTAGCAAGGTCCTGTACTTGCAGCATCAGCAATAATATACAACTACTGGAATAACTAACAACAGCAGCAATTCAGCAGCAGCAGTGTAGCAGATCTATTTTGCCAAGACCAAATACATTACTACTGCCAATTTGCCAATTCCATTGCCATGCAAAAGAGTAGTCATGATAGACATGTATTAAAAATATATAGGCATACCTCTCTTTAACAAACTGCATCATTTATGATATTGTTTCTTTTGCAAACAATGCAGAATTAGTTCAAGTTTGTTAATAATAGTTAAAGAGATAGTCCAATCTAAAATGGAAATGGTCATTTACTCTCCCTCTTGCCATTCCAAAACTATGACTTTTTCTTCTGTGGAATACAAAACAAGGTATTTATTAAAAAATGTTCCAGTGTTCTTTTTTCATACACTAAAATTTCTTCAAAATATTTTGTGTTCGACAGGATAATAAAGGTCATAAAGGTTTGGAATAACATTAGGGTGAGCAAAAGTTTTTCATTTTAGAGTGAACTATAAATTTAAGGATTTAAATCTCAAATCTCAAATAATGAGAAACACTAAAAGTGACACTTTCCTTAAGTCACGTTTTGATTTACTAAACTTACATTTAAACCTGGTTTCTATTTTGATTTTTATAAAATTTTCAAAAGAGTTTATGTAAAAATAAAAAAAAATAAATAAAATAAGACCATACTTGTGTATTATTCATATTATTTTACTTCGAAGCTAACAGTTTATTCGAAAGTAAATGACCTCACTCTGAGTGTGAAGGGGTTTAGAGGTGGAAGTAATAACAATGTCAGCTAAGGTGACAGGATAAGGAGTCCTGTAATGCAAGTAGCAGCACAATTATTCAAACATGAGGTGACATGACAGAGGATTGAGCTATATACACAGCTTAAACGTGTTAGTCATCTGATATACTGAGGTTTTGAAAGTGAGAAAAATGAGAGTGTCATAATGAGACGGTGTGAGAAACAGAGATAGAGAGATGCCTCCTACCGGTTCCTCACGTTCCACGTTCATGTGCAATCTCATCTTTGAAGGAAGAGACGCGTGCTAGCCCCAAAATTGCAACCACAACACTGCACAACCTCAAAAATTTACATAAATCAAACCTAAAGGCGTTCACACACTCAGAGGCTCCCAGTAAAAAACATTATCATTTGAGTGCCTTTGCTAATGAGCACTTTTGCAAGGTTTTAAGAAAAGCATCCTAGATGCAAAGCAGATGGAAAAACTTTGATTACATCTCAAGAAGTGATTACAAAAAAAGAGGAAGATTCAAACATGAGGGATGAATAACCTTTAGAAAACTATCTGTTCTTAATGTGCAGATTTCCAACACAAAGCAAATTTAGACAGTCGTTTCTCCTCTCCAGTTTCAGAGTTGGCCTTAAATGGGAACATCAGGGATCTTTAACTAATGGAAGCTTTTGATTTTGCCCTTTGGGAATGTCTTTATGGAACATGTGGCACACTGTATCTCACATCAGAGGTGAAGTGGTTCTGCACCGAGCCAGTGGTAAACTCTCAGCAGAAGATCTAAAAGATCAGCAAGTCATGTAAGAATCCATAGTGGGATCTTCAGACCAATGTTTGGAGTTGATGCAGAACTCTGCTTATACAGTGATATTTAGTGCAATATCTGTGCAATATCTGTATTTATGTGATCCATTAGTGCCTTGAGGAAATACAAAAGTAAATGTCTGTTTTATACTCCACTGTTATTCAGCCGAGGGATTTCCACTCTGAACCTCAGAGCACCCGCCTCTTCATCAGTAGTCATCATAAGAGAAATATCTGGCATTAAGAAACGCTAAGCTCAAAATCAAGAGATCCATCTAACCACATCCTTTGAAAATCAGCCCAGCTTCCTGAATGATACACATAAGCAAGTCAGTGGTTTTCCCTGCAAGTCTGAAGCATTATCTGTCCAGTCTCATCCTGAGTTTAAGCCACCATTGATACTGGCACTTTTCACAGAAAAAAAAAAAAGGTTTTGCCCTGTTCCACCAAATAAATTTTATTTTTTTTTTTCAGTTTTTTTTTTTAATTTCTAGAAAACTAAACGAAACACAAAACACAAAAGAAAACAAAACGAAAACGAAAACAAAAACAAAACAAAAAAAACAAAACAAAAAAGGCATGTCCCAAATTTTGGCAACAAAGAGAAACAAATAAGGAAAAAAAAGGATATTTAGTTTGACTTTCATGACATTGAACATGTTATGATGGCAAAGCATTGATTACTTCTACATATATTTCATAAGAACTTTCAGGACTGATTTTGTATCCTATCTGAGAAAGATCCAAGTATATCTTGTACTCTCAATGGTCTAAACCTCTCGCCATGTCAATGGGAACACGATGTGGCCTCTCACTTCTATTGTACCTCAATACAAAAATATTCCAGTCTGTGAATGATCATCTGATTTAAAAATAGTACATTTGGCACAGATAAACTATTATGTTTGATGTATGTGTGCTTCAGTCCCAGTACAATAGTTCAAAGATTTAAAGAGGCGGACTGCATCCCAAGTGCTTTTTTCATAAGGAACATCCTTATTACAAGCTGCTCATAATTAAGTGCCTATAAAAGTGGTAAAGACTTCTGCAATGACCAAAAGAAACATCTGCTATATAATAACTGTGGAGGCAATGCAGATATACACTCACCTACAGGGTCGACAAGGTCATCATCCATCCAAGAATATGGGGGGAAGAGACGGGGCAAAAAAAGAGAAAGAGAAAGGAGAAATATTAAAAACCTGTATTAACAGTGTCACATATTATGTATTCTGTAAAGCAATTCATTCTTCTCTAGGATAGTTTATGCAAAATGTATAGGTTTTTTTTTTTTAATTGGAAGAACTTATCTTTCTCCTGTCCACTATTTCTTTTTTCTAAAAATCATTTTATTTTTTAAGGATAGAATAGCTTTAAGTTTTATATTTTATCTCTTTAATTACTTTTTTTGTGTTTTGTTTGTTTTAACGGTGTTCAAATTTTACACATGCTAGAAATTAATGAATTAACAGAATAAAACAAATTCTGGCAATTTCACTTTTCAAAAATACCAAGACATTAATTCCCTGCTCTAGTAAATCTAAAAAAAAATCAAGTTCAAGTTAAAGCCTTTATTGCCAAATGTACGAAATACGATGTAAAATGAAATTCTTGGGTATTTCTTGCAATCCAAACTTACACAACCTACCAAAAAATAAAATAAAATAATAATAGATAAATAAATCCTTGTGTGTAGTGTTTTATGTGTAGTGTATAGCCATCACATATCCTCCAAATGCTTTCCAAAAAATATTACAGATCTATAAGGTGGAAGTACTGTCTCATTTTCATATGGTCCACTGCAGTCAAGAGATGGCAAAGCACAAAAGGGTCTTTGAGTTTGCTTTGGTCTAATAAAGGCAGAGAGCATGACCCAGCACCACCTGCCTCGTAAAATCAGTCACATGATATCAGTTATACGATCCCACCGTCTGGTCCGTGCAGGTCAATACTTACGACTCCGCGGCGAACTGACAGATTTGGAGAGCATAAGGGTGACATAATCATCACAGTCACGCGAGCAATCTTTTACTCACACTAACAAAACACATTCAGCCACACATACACATCTGTGCACGCTTGCAGGCACCTCAAACATTCTTATGAAGTCCCCGCTTTCTTATTTGGTTAGGAAAAGAAAGACCTTGCCGGAAATGATTACTGTAATATCTAACTCAATCTTTTGTGGGTATTCACTTTTGATTGCCTTTAAGGATTTTTTCAGCACATTTTCATTTGAAGCACACCAATTCTGTACTTACTGACTGCCGCCCACTATTACTATTTATAAGAAATCTCCTTCTCTTGTGCGCTGTCTCTCGCAAACTGCTTCCACAGAGCTACACTAAATTGCTTACAGATTGGCTCCAAGTTTCTATGCCAAGTTTGGATGGCGCAGATCTGGCTCCACGTTCACTATAGGAAAGCGCAGGCTTTGTTCTGCTGCCTCTGCACATGCCAAGTCTTGACGAAAGAAAAACAACTAAAGCGCCTCATTTAATTTAATAGAAAAGAGACCTATGCCGTCACACACAGAGATGAGCTACAGAGAGCAACCAGCCAATCAGTTTTTGCTAGCCTAGAAAGTACCTTTGAAAACTCCAAAATGCACGCAAAGCAACTTATTTGCAATGCTAAAACTTGCTATTAATTTCCCTGAACCATATTTAAAGTATTTAAAATTTTATCATAAAACATAACGGTTATGTTAAATTTAATATACATTTGCAATGCTAAAATTACAAATTTATAAATTTAAATATCTATAAAATTACAGTAGATTTATTTTAAAATACTGTTTGTTAGTTTTTTTGGAAGTAAAAAGTTGACGCACATTATAATTTATATAAGAAATTAAAGGTAACAGTTTAGGGACTAATTCTCACTATTAACTAGTTTGTTATTAGCATGCATATTATTAGCATATTGGCCCAAACTTAAACTTAACAACTATCTAACTATTAATTAGCAGTAAATTGGGAGTTTACTGAGGCAAAAGTCGTAGTTAATAGTTAGTTAACTGTAAGAATTGGTCCCCAAACTAAAGTGTGACAAAATTAAAGTATATTTTATAAGTTAACTTTAAACTGCATATATTGCCTTGTAATATATACTTTAATTTTGTCACTCTTTCGTTTTTTAACATTTTAATTTGTTAAAATTACCTAAAAAAAGAAAAAAAAAGAAAAAAATATATATTCTGCTTCAAATATAGCCTATATTATTCAAGATTAAAGTATTTTAAGTAAGTCTGAATATTATCATTTAACCATTAATTAATATATACAGTACATTTAATATATACAATACACATTGTTATGTACATTACATAAAATACATATTGTTACAATACATTGTTACTATTTTTTTTTTAATTACTGTGAATTTCTTTCAAAACAGCTGTCAGGTTTTTACTGAAAATTTAGTCAGTACTGTAAATTCAGTATATCAGTGTTTATATGTATTTGTTAGTAATCTAACCAATCTTCCTGGAGAAAGACAAGCTCAGACAAACCACTATTTCCTGCAAGAAATTTCAGCAGTGCTTTCAGAAACACATAGGCTAGTTGCTCCCCTCTAGTTTTCCTGAAATACATCCTAAACCATACCTTGATTAGTCCTGTTTCCTCCCACAGAGGGCACAAGTTTGACTGCAGCTCCTTTTGATGACTGCTCTACATGTAGGCCACATAAAACTCACTCTCCACTGCACATTCGAAATAAAAGCAATGGTTTACTCAAACAAACCAAACAGCCACTGCTAAGCCCTCTAATTTCCGTATGAAAGCCCTCCTTCCTCTCAGAGTCAGACCAGAAAGCACCAGTGGAGCTCGCAGCATGCTGCAATTATAAATCCTGTTGTTTTAAGGCAGCCGTAGCTTTAGGCCATTGGATTTTATTTACTGACATGCTTTGCTTGTTACTAGGAGGCACTTCATTTACTCAAACAGAGTGTTACCACTCACTTCTATTTTCACTGAGACCAAAACTGCAGAAGTCCAAATGACTGTAGACTTAACAGCACGTCAGATGCAGTTCATCGAACGGTTTTCACACTGTCATTCACAAACGAGGAAATCCACACATACAATGTAATACCACGTACAATGCAATATTTTGTGAAGCTAAAATTATTTAAACCAGTTTGATGCTTAAAAAGCAAGTGCTACTATCAGTATCACTTCAAGAAAGGAGAGTTCACTTAAAAAAAAAAAAAAAATAATGTAAATTAGGTCAAAACTCGCTTGTCTCTGAAACTAACCAAAATGTCAAGATTCAAGCTTGTGCCCATTCAAAACTAGCAACTGATGATAAGTCTCATATTGGCTGTCGCTTGTAACATTTGAATGTCTGCAAGCATGAGCGAGATTCATATTGGACATGAAAGTTTTAGCAAATAACAAATTTCTGTCTGTTCCTTACACAAATCTACTGAATGAGGAGAATCACAAAACACCACAAAAAACAAAACCAAACAAAAAAGAGAGCAAGGCAAAACAAAAAACAAAAAACAAAACAAGAGCAAAACAGACAAAAATATAACAAAACAAAAAAGAGAGCAAAGCAAAACAGAGCAAAAAAATAAAAACAAAAAAGAGAGCAAAGAAAAACAACAAAAAACAAAAAACAAAGCAAAGCAAAACAGAACAGAACAAAACAAAACCAAAACAGGGCAAAAAATGTAACTAAATTATCAGGGCATAATGCATTATATAACGAACAAAATAAACACACTGCATTTGCATGAAGAACACATTGCTGCTGATGCATAGATTATTTGAATAAAGTAAATGCATTGCAGCACAAGCTCATAACACTTTACTAATGTTGCCGTAAATCACTAACTCTTATTGAAAACAAATGACTTCAGGTTGCTTTGTCGCTGCAAGACGCTGTCAGTGTGAACGCCCAGTCAAACTGCACAGCTGTGTGAAATCATAACTAAGAGTTGACACATTTAAAAATGCAAGTGTGAGTAGATACAATGCTCTTTTTTCATAAATCCACGTGGCGAGACAAAATCTAAGAGCAGCATGACTGTTCTGAGGGTCGGACATGACACAGCAGCGCTGATGGAGGCTCGCAAATCAGCCTGTGAGGTTCAGATAAAGGATAGACATACCTTCAGCACACGTCAAGCGTTAAAATAAGCAAACAATGACTAGACCTGTCCGTATCGGTAGGGATGTTAATCGCAAATTTCACGCTAACTAACTTTAACAGCCTGGGAAATTTTCTACAGAGATTCACTTTAAAAGAGAAAACAGCAACTGGTGTTATGGTGGTTTGAGGAAGGCTGTTACGAGTCAGCTGTAAATTTAATCAACAAAAACTAAACGTGGTCCCCTTGACAAATTGCATTTGAAGCCTGAAAGCAGGTTTTATCTAATTTACTTTGTTTACCACTGAGCTCCACTAGGAAGCAAAAAGGTAAAATAGAGGGCAGATCAGGGACAGTTGAGATCACTGCAGGAAAAACGGCTCCTGATGGCTTTCCTGCCACAGATAAAAACCAGAGGTTCTTCTCTGGGGGACTCCATCAGCTTGGAGGGCTATGTCATGTCAGACCGCGGCCCTTAGAGGAGATTAATTGCATGAATTATGACTGGCTTTTCAGAGGAAGACACCATTGTCTGACAAGCAGGTCAAAAGGTCTGACAATAAGTACAGCGTGTCAGACTGGAATGCACGTGTGTGTATCCATCTACATGTGTGTGTAGCCTTGCCCCAGGACAGTTTGCGGTCATGTAAGCTTGTCTAGCTCAACAGAGACCCTCCTCACTCCCTTGTCTGCTCTGACAGAGGTTCATTATATGCCTTCTGGCTCTTATCACCTCATCAGGACAGAGAAGAAAGGATCAGAGAGGGGGTTTGGATATAAAAGGATGCCCTTTCTCTGCACAGCACTGAAAACATGCCAGGGATTCCAGCACACTGGCTCCATTATCAGGCCTGTGCAGGATGTCAGTGCGGGTAATGTAAACCTATCCTCTAATCAAGCAGACATCATAAACACCCAGCAACACCTCCTGCCAATGGGGACAGGTGAACGCTGAGTGCGTGTCTTTGCAGGAGACATCATAACAGTGTTCAAAAAACACACACACTAAGGCAGCAGAAGTCATAATTATGGACCATTTTTGTTCAAATAACTATTATTAATTGAGAATTGAATTATTGTTCGAAATACTGCACTTTTCTTTACTATTTTGCATGGGGCGATATAGGGCACAAAAATTAAAACAAGCAAGTGTTCCTGAACTACTTCATAGCTGCTTCACACAGTAGTATGAAATATATTTTAAAAGACTATATACAGTGAGCAGCATAACAATACTGATGAAACCCACACACAAAAAATAGGCACAACGAAAGTAGTTAGTTAAACTACCTTTTAAAAGTTTGGGCTCAGTAAGACTTTTCTTCTTTCTTTCTTTCTTTTTAAGAAATTAATACTTTTATTCAACAAGGATGCACTGAATTGATCAAAAGTGACAGTAAATACATTTATAATGTTGAAAAATATTTCTATTTCAAACAAATGCTGTAATTTTGAACTTTCAATTTTCAACTTTCAAAGAATCATAAAAAACACAACAGTTTCCACAAAAGTATTAAGCAGAACAACATTTTTAAGATCGAGGATAATAAGAAATTAGAACGACTTCTGAATAATCACGTGACACTAAATATTGGAGTAATGGCTGCTGAAAATTCATCTTTGCCATTACAGGAATAAACTGCATTTTAAATATGATAAAAAAGATAAAATAGTTATTATAAATTGTAATAAAATGAGTATTTTACTATATTTTATGATGAAACAAATGCAGCCTTGGTAAGCATAAAACGTTAAAAAATGTTATAGATGCCAAACTTTTGGATAGTAATGTAATAGATGCAGTTATAATTGTAATCTTGATTATTTATTGTATTAAATATGCAGCCTTACACACACACACAGAGAGAGAGAGAGAGAGAGAGAGAGAGAGAGAGAGAGCAATCGTATAACTTCAGATGACTTGGAACACAAAGAATGAGTCATATAAACTATATTTTAATGACAACCTTTTTTCTAACTTTTCAAGCTTTGCAGTATAAATCACCATCTACTTTTTTTAAAAATAAAAAGCAGGTTTGACATTCTGCTTAACATCACCTATTGTGTTTCATGGAAAAAATAAAAAAATAAAATAAAGGATTGGAACAAATGATGAAAAGTGCTTTTTTAGGTGAACTATTTAAGTTTATAAATGAATGATGCAGAGGTGCATGTTGTACTGTTTAACAAAGTCACAGGGCAATGTGCATTTAGTTCATGCAATTACAAAACTTGAGACACACAGATGGACTTTCTCAGCTATAGTTGATGGAACTGAATCTTTTGAAGTGAATGGATTTAAACAACTACATTTTTTCAGTTCACAAATGTTTCCAATAAGATCAAAAAATGTCCTAAGTTTATGAATGAGCCTCAGTGGACTAACAGCTCATGCTTACCAATAAAATAATTGAAAGGGATTAAAAAAACCCCACCTAAACTTACAATAGAAAAGTTCATGGGGTTTCCAAAGCTTCTGACATCGCATTAATATCCTAGACTTTCCCAAGACTTTAAAGATTCCATTAAATTCCATGACTTTTCCAGGCCTGGACATGACAAATTTAACATTCCCTGTTATTTCCAGGTCTTTCAGGGCCATGGGAACCCTGTCATGTGTGTGAATGGGAAGACTTTGAAGTCCATTACTTTCATTCTGTGTCACTGTGGGTCCTTCTTTAGATTTTTTTATGTGGTTCTGCGTGTGTGTGTGTGTGTGTGTGTGTGTGTGTGTGTGTGTGTGTGTGTGTGCGCGTGTGTGTGTGTGTGTGTGTGTGTGTCCGCCCATATGCCTGTGTAAGATAATCTCTGATCATCATCCCTGCAAATCACAACAAAGGTCAAACGGTGGCGGGAAAGCAAAGGCTCATAGCCAGTTGCTATGGCACCTCAGCAGGTCACTAAGTTCTGTCCCTATGAAGTCTGACACTGTGGCCATGTAGGTCAAGAGGTCAGAAGAGGTCAAGAGGCGGGTCGCCCACAGGCCTCATCAAACAACGTCCAGTCTGTCTCACCATGTGTTGACGACACAACATATAGCTTCCATTATGAATCTACAAATGTAAAAACATGCCACAAGCCATGATTCTAGCTCTGATAGAATTATCCATCACTAAAGAGCAGGTGTACATGGAATCTGCAGCCACAAATGATACACAGATTTCCTAATTAGAAAGACTGGTCCCGCTTTATATAAAGTGGCCTTAACTACTATGTACTTACATTCAAATTAATTGGTACAATGCACTTATTGTGTACATACAAGTTTTTACATTGTACAAAAACACCTGCATGTAATTACATCTGTAATTACATTTATAATGTTGACTTACACCTTAACCCACCTTAAACCTACCCATACCACCAAACCTGTCCCTAACCTTACCTCACCCGTATCCTCAACCTAACCTCAATAGCAGCAAAAATGTTTTGCAATACAACATGAACACCATAAGTACATTGTACTTATTTTTTGATGTAAGTGCCTAGTAGTTAAGGCCACCTAATATAAAGTGGGACCGAAAGTCCTGTCATATTTGTTTATTAAATACGTTGACTTATCACACTTTCAGCTCCCAATAAAAGTGTAATACCAGCGACTTGCTCTGTTAAATACATTTTACTAAAAATCCATAGGTTTTTGATGACCCCAAAATATGATATGATCCTCTTTCGAAAAGCCCTCTTCCTAAAATATAAAAGGCAGTTTTATATTTTAATGTATGCAAAAAACTATTTATACTGACAGAATGTAAAAGTGTGATAAGATGACAAAATTAAATACTTTTCAAAAAATGTAAATTTTTAAATAATATATTTTCATAAATGAAACTGACTTCATACTAAAGCAAAACATTAAATATAACCTGCAAAACGTTTATTTTTTATTATAATTAACCTCATGATTTCTGTTCTGTCTTTAGACATAATGAACTAGTAATATTAAATTTGGTAAATGTGAACAAAAATAAAAAAGCTTTATTAATATTTTGAGCCATAAAAGACCTAAAACACACTTTATAAATAGTTTTTTTCTTTCTCAATTTTTTCCAAGTACCCCTTGTAACCCCAGTTTGAAAACAGCTTGAATTCCTGCTTTAAAATAAACAATCAAACTTGCATTTAACTTTTAGGAACCTTGGCTGGGAAAAAATCCGAGCAGAGTTTATTGAAAAAAAAAAAAAAAAAAAAAAAAAACAAAACAAAAAAAAATTGGGTGAGAAAAGCTGTGTATCACATGTTTGAGTCTGCATATGTACTTCTATGCATGTAATTTAAACTGTTGTAACATTTTATGGCAAATGCCATAACAATACTGCATGATTTATTGCTTCAAATAAAGAAAAACAAATGCTTACAACACACTATGTACACTGTTTAGAACAGCGAGGCTTACAAGATACTCAAACCTAACCCTAACTCAGCAGGGTAAACATAGCTACTTGACCTCCATGCTAATTTTCAGAGTAAAACCACTGGTTGACCAGTGCTTTGTCACAGGATTTTCTTTGATTGGAGAAACTCATAGGAAGCTACTGAGGTGAACCACAACTGTGATTGGAGCAACTGTCTCGCTCTACTGAACCAAAGACCACATAGTTTGAGCAATGGTTCGAAGACATGCATGGACGAGATGAACTGACCCATCATCATCATCATGTTATGCCACATCAATATGGCCACCAATGATGGCCTGAGGCCCCACAGAGCGATTAAAAAGAAGACATTCCTCCATTGCTTCCTGTATTACTTTCTCTCCTCATTATAACTCACAAAAAAGTCCCAACCTCACTTGGCTCTCTAACTCACTTGCATGTTTTCTTTCGAAGGGGGGATGAAACGTTGTGCCGGGGACATTAATCACAAGCACAAGGGGGTCAGGAGCAGTTCATGGATCAGTGCAAAAAGCGAGTGACTGGAAGAACAAGAGACTCCAAGATGCAGTTTCCACAGAGGGAGGCTGTGCTGCTCAAGTGCTGTCAAATGGGGCTTTACCTAAAATCCCGCCCCAGTCTGCCCCAAACCATGACCCAGGTGGGACAAATAGCGAAGGAAAGGTTCCACAGGAAACCAATACCTCTCTTGGGACAGTCTGCAGGAAGTGAGCATGGGAAAGTGTAAAGGAGAGATCTGCAAGTTCTCCTACTCACTCTCTCTTTCATTTCATTCTTTGCAGTCTCAGACTTGGCTTTGTCAGTACTGATAAGGGGCGTGCAAAACTACCCATTTCCAAAATTATCTAGTTCATGGGTTACCTAAACGACTTGACTAATCAGCTCTAAATTCAAGTTCACCTAAACATGCATCCTAATAGACGTTAATGTTCTTGTGTTAAAACAGAATACAAACAAATGGGACACAACTCTCTAAATGCGTTTTTTTTTTTTAAGTTTTAATGTATTAAAAAAAAATCAGTTGCCATCTGTCACCATGTACTATAGCATAATTTATGAAAGCATTAACTTTATTGTAAACCCTATGAGAAGGTTTTACTGCCAAAACAGCTAAAATACAGCATACAGATTAAAGTATGGTCATTAACAATATAAAAACAAAAAAGGAATGAACTAAAGAAATACAAACTCGCTATGCAGATAGCTGGTCGTCCATCACAGTCCTTCTGTTCTATCGATCACCTTGACAACATGCAGTAATTCCTATAAAATGGTGAAATCGTATCACACTGTGCGAAAAACAAGAACTTTTTTCCCCCTTTACAATCATGTTTAGGTTTTAAACAATTTTATACCTACTGTACATGTTGGTTTGGGTCATACCATTTTCCCATTGACATCTCCTACAAGTTCTTAAGACTTCTCAAAGGACCAGGTTGGCTTGGGCTTTACTCATATATTGAATAAGTTGAAAATTATTAACTATAACATAAGTACAAAACATATAACTAGAATATAAGCTAATCCAGGTGTGCCCTCCGGGACTAGTCAACCAAGTCAACTCAAACTACAACTAAAACTCAGCAAAACAAATTCTCCTCAAAAAATCTCCAATGCCATTTTACGTAAAACTCACAACTTGAAACACAATTTTGGAAGCACAACTCAATCCACCACCATGTGAAGTCAGAGCCACATCTTGGATTTCAAGTTAATTGTAAATGCGTAAGTTTTGTACGTAAGCAGCACATATACTGACATTATTGTGTAAGTCCCCAGCCACAAAATCAAGCGTGAGTGAAATCTGGCTAATGTGATGAACTCTAAAGAGCATGGAGACCTTTCACTCCTGACTACTTTTACACCCTCACATATACACATGCACAAACACATACTCCAATACGCAGAGCCAAGCGGCTTTAAATTGTGGCCACGGCATAAAAACGTTCCGAGGGAATTCTCAGCAGACTCTGATAAATGGTCGTGATAAATGAGCAGTTCTCTCCAAACACACGCAGACACAGCCATATGGCCTCGACTCAGTCTGGACTGTATTACCTTAAAATGGACTATGTGTCACAAAAATAATCGACTTTTTCAAAGAGCTGATGACTATCTAAAAAGCGTGCACAACGTTTGAGCAATTGCGCTTGTTACGGCCTCCTTTATGGTGAAAGTTCTCTATACAGTTTTTTTGTTACGATTTGGCAAAGTTATCAAACATTTAGCCATGTCAATTATCTCAACAATGACAGAACCACATGCTTTGCTTTGATTCGTGTATGACTTTCCAATGTTACTCTGGGCAGACAGACAAGCTGTATTAAATAAGGCCAACTGAACCTGAAAAAGACCAAAGCGTGATACTCTTATAAGCGTGGCCTGATTACTTCACTCCTACATGATTTAGAGTGGCTTTTATTGTCAGTTTTTATCCTTTATTATGAAATGTACAACCGGGACAAGAAAATTCTCTTTAAATAAAGAACATTTCGACATTGGGAGAACTATAATCATCCATTTCAGGACTACGTCACCTAAAACTTTTTTTTTTTTTTTTTTTAATTATTTACTCATCCTCATTCTTGTTTCAAAACTTAATAACTTAGTTTCTTCTGAGGGACACAAAAGGAGGATTCTGAAAAGTAGGTAGCTCTTCTTCATGCAAACTTTCAGAAGTATGTTCAATTTCTTAACCAATCATTCTTTTGAGTCTGATTTCAATGAATCAGTTCACATTCTGAATCTCACCTACTTAATAAATCATTCACAGCTCCTAGAGGTGAAGATCATCAAATGAATAATCATCTAAATTTGTATCTATTTTTCATACAACACTTTTCACCCATTTGGATCACTTTTATATTACTTTTATGGCGCTTTTGGATTCTTTTTGAAGTTTAAAAGCCTCAGTCACCATTCATTGTAAATGCATGGCAAAGAGCAACAGCACAGTTCTTCAAAATGTCTTCTTTTGTGTTTCATAGAAGAAACAACATGGGTTTAGACTGACATCAGGGAGAATAAACAGAGAATCGTTATTTATGGGTAACCTATATAGATTTAAATACCCACTTTTAGACTGGACTGAGTAGAGAACTAAGACAGAAGGAAAGAGCAGGTAAATAAACAGCATGGGTTGTGACCCAAAGGCAAACCGGACAGACAGCGGAACAAGGATTCCAAGGTTGAAGTGTCTGAAACTGGGAGGAACAGTGAGGAGTGACAGACCGAGAACACAATGACAGGGGGTGAGAGAAAGAAAATGAATGACCACAACATCCCACTCTCTTCTATTCTATTCCAGTGTTGTACTGACTTGGTGAACTTTGGCTTTCGCCTTGCTCTGTTTATCCAACCGTCCTGTGGCATGCCCTCCCGAACAGGGATTCAGTGACTGATAAATGCTGGTCTTCCATTACACAACCTCTCACCTTCCCTCACTCCCTCCCTTCTTCCCTCCTTCATATTCTCTTACGGTGCATCCAAATTCTGGGTCATTTCTACTATGCAGTACATTTCAGTGTCCCATGATGGAAATCATATTAGCCTTTTTAAATGCAATATTAAAACTGAGTAAAAATGGGGGAGAATTATACATAATTCCACTACGTCTGCTTAATTTGGTTATTTGTGGATTTATCTGTTTTTAAATGGATATTTTTTTAACTAACAGAATTCTGTGATGTTTTGTGTTATTAGTTGGTTTGTAGATCATTAAAAAGACATTCAAACAAGGATGATTAAAATGTTCAAAAAAAAAAAAAAAAAGATTTAGCTCCACATTTCCATCTTGTTAGGCTTCATCCTGTTAATTTTCTGGCAATTGTATAGTTAAAACGAATGACGTTTAAGTGTGTGAGCTTTACCAGATCATATTTCTCAAGCCTGGAATACATATTTATGATAATACTCACTTAAAATGCAGCACAAGCATATTTCTTAAAAGAAATGAGCCACTTGTCTCCAGGAAGCTCAAGACTCTAGTGGAGTACGGGAAAGCGAGAGTGCGGGAGTTGAAGAGGAGTGTGTTCATAAGTCTGGGATGGCGTTAAAAAAAAAAAAAAAAAAAAAAAAAAAAAAAAAGTGTGTGTGAGAGAGACAGAGATTTGTTATTCAGAAGTACAAAAACGAAGGACTTATCCGAGATATCTCCGGCTTACATGAAAGCTTATAAAAACATCTCAAAGAAATCATCCGCAGACCATTAACAGAAGAGGAAGATTTGAGCTGTTTGATCAAGACAAGAGAGATTCATCTTCTCCTAATTCACACAAGACACTTTTATTTGCTCTTCGTCTTGTATCTTGACTCTAGCTTGGCTGAAGAACTAGTATATGCTATGTACAGGATGCATGCAGCAGTATAACATCATATCCGACTAGACACTTGCTGTAAGATAAAAATAAACTGTCTTTGGTGGTGGTTTAGCATCTGGACAGACAATCCAGTTGTAATGGGTTCAAATCTTGGCTGAAGAGATGCACAGACATGTGTAATATCAGTCTCTGGCGATCTGATCATAAGTGGTCAGCCGAAACAGATGGGTCTCCTGTGACCACTTATGATCAGATTTTGTTGAGGGAATGGTCTCTGATTTTATGACTATATATTATAGATTGGTTATTATGTTCAAAAATAACATTTTAATCTTGTACTAAAGTACTAAACTAAAGAGTGACTGACATATTAAATGCAAAGAACATTTCACACATAAATAAAAGTTTACACTCTGAGTCTTGCAAGAAAAGTTTTGTTGTCGCAATCCAAAGCTCTGTTTATACCTTGTTTGCATCCATTTTAGGTGATCCAGTCATTAAATAAACACTAAGTGAATACAGCTGGGACCAAAATGTTCACATCAGATGCTCAGGTCAGGTTTTGGAAACATCACATTTGTGATTAAATAAAATTAAAGTACTTTGGGAGCAACAGTGTGGAAACATTCCTGTGTTTGTATTAATTTTATTGCATGTGATGCACTGATGTATTTTTAATGTTTTTGAAAGAAGTCTTCTATATTCACCATGGCTGCATTTGATTAACCGTGATACTGAAATATTATTACAATTTAAAGTAACTGTTTTCTATTTTAATAAAATTTAAAATGTCATTTATTCCTGTGATGGCAAAGCTAAATTTTCAGCAGCCATTACTCTAATCTTTGGCGTCATAATATCTCTCAGAAATCATTCGAATATGCTGAATTGCTGCTCAAGAAACATTTATTACTGTCAATGATTAAAAGAGTTATGGATTCTGGATTCTTCTAGGAGTAAAAAGTTCAAAAGAACAACATTTAACTGAAAATGTTTGTAGAAATGTAAAAGTCTTTATTGATCTTACTTTTGATTAATGTGATGAATCCTTGCCGAACAAGAGTAATTTCTTTAATTTCTTTGAGACCTGAAATAAGACCCTCCATTCATCAAAATTTGATCTCTAGCGGTCAAAGGGGACACATTTGAGATGCGTACTACTACCAGGTGTAAATGGCAATCTATCTTGGCTGACCAACTGTGATCGGATCACCGGAGATGGATGTTAACGTCTCTATCTGAGATTAGATAGGAGCAGTTCACAGAAATGAAGAAGGTATGCTGGTGTCAGTCTGTGGGAACTGTGAAGCAACTGATTAACCTGCACATCAAGTGGCCTGTGGCACAGAGGGGGAGGACAGGTCACCAGCGGGTCACAGAGAGCTTCAGATTGACCACAAAAAGCCACTGTAAAATATCCCAGCGCTGCCAGCACTCACACACCCCCGGTCCTGAAGCATGCGTAATGATTTGGCTCAGAGGACCCATCTGCTTTCTCTGCCTTCCTTTCACATTTCTCCCTAATCTCGGCCTCGTCTCTTCTTCGTCTTTCATGCAATGCAACCCAGAGATGCTGCTGCGACTGAACAACCTCTATGTTTCTGAATTACTTCATGGTTGAGAGCCTGACTTACGTAATTGGTGTTTAGTGTTTAATTGGCTTTCGGATTCTCACATGAAAGAGCAAAAACCAAAAAGAATCTGTTGCTCATTCCCTCCTTGTGTCCCATTAGCTCATCCTTCCATAAAGATCTGCATCTTGTAAGCAAGACAAGGTCAGAAAGAACTTTAAAGGGGTAAATCCACTGAACACTTAAGTAACTTGAGAGTGAGGTATATTTCAGCCCAAAAACTGTTGTTTTATCCAGTATACACTGAAAAAAAAAAAAAAAAAAAAAGTAAAAATATGATTAATAAGTTATGAATAAATTTCAAATAGATCAGTTTTAACATGTGGGCAATTTTACACACAATGTTCGAACTGTTGCAAATCAATATTTTAATGTCACTGCACTTTTATGGTTTTTGTTAATATTATGAATGATAGATTTTTATATTTTTTTATATTTAGTTTTCATTTCAATTTGAGTAATTTTGTTGATTTTGTCATTTTTAAAGTTTTTTTTTTTTTTTAAATGTCAAGAAAATTCTTAAGATTCAGTTTATATAGTTTTAGTTATTTTAGTACTTAAATGAAAATAAAAAAAAATGTGTTGGCAACTAGAAGAAATAAAATAAATTTAAATATTTTATTTTCTTTCAGTTAATGTTATTTTATTTCAAGTAACAGTTGGCCATTATATTATGTAAAAGAAATAAAATTATAAGTTGACAACCACAAAAAGTGTGCGAAATCAATCAAATCACCTGAGAAGGTACTACATTTGAAAAAAATAACTTACTTTGTGACCATTAAAAAAAGTTTGTTCTATATAGTGTGAATGTGCATAGTATGAATGTAATCCAGCTGCATATTTTGGTTTATATTAATTCCTGAGAATTATAATGATCCAGAAGGAAGCAATTGGGGTCCAGATCTGGATCATGGTTAATCGGTAACGTCCGCTTTAGTGAATCAGGTGCTAAAACAACACAGACAACATGCACAAGTAAACAACGTAATCAGTGAGACGCAGTTCATCCCTAGTAGCAATCAATTGTTTAAATCCTCACTTTGACTCCCGAACATCTCTCTTTCTCCTCCTCCTTTCTTTCATCATCTACAAAGCTTCCTCTACTCACTCAACACACAAGCACAATACTACATTATACTGTTCCTTCACTCTGCCCAGTCTTGCTTAACTGCCGCAAAACAAAATACCATTTCAGAGCTTTTCAACACTGTCCGTTTGATGGATGGACCGATGACACAGTGTGCAGGAGAGGGATTTTTTTTTCCATAAGAAATCAACTTGTTGGAAAAATTGCACACCCTGTTTGATGAATGTCTCATTAGCGGTCATGTAGCACATTGACGCTAACCAGTTAGCAATGGGCTAAGCACTGAACTCAGCAGAGGCAAGAGATTCATAAAATACAGAATTGTTTGTGTCCATTAACTTTTCCTCTGTGCCACACTGTCAATCTACAACACTTCCTAAACGCAAACGTCCATGTGTCAAGAGCAACTTATCAAACTAAAACTTCCTTTCAGCACACCGCGACGCTTGCTAACAAGAGTACCATCCTGACAACTGTCATTTCCAGAGGTAACTCTAACCGGCCCTGACAACTGTCTTTCTATTTACGTTGAGACAGATAGTGATGAGTGATTATTAATGTTTTTGAATGTGTGTTTGGGTTCAGATCTACATGCTAAGCTTGCACGTGTGTTTATGAGCATGTGTGTGTTCTTCACCCATGTGCGGCGTTCGAGTGAAAGTATGAATGAACACTTTGTGGGTTGACAGAAGCTGGTAAAGACATGCAAATAGAGGGTTAAACCCACAAACGACCACACAAACATTCTGGTTTCTCATTTGTTTGCTCAGGCCGTCATTCAAGAGCGAGAGGCCCCGCCCCCTCTTACGATGGTCTGTTGAGAATTGGGTTGGAAAATAATGGCTCTCTTGTCATTTTGCTTATCTTTCAAGTAAAAAAAGCCAAGCAAAATCGGACAAGAAAATGCCATCAGCTGCTACATGACATTTGCAAAGTCTAAAAAGAATTGACATGCCGTAGTGAAAAATGGCAATTACTGCCTCTGACTGACATGTCATGTCAACAAACTAAATAAACAAATGTAAAACATTACTGATTGTTAGGCAAATCCGGCATGCTCAAACCAACCTCCTTTCATGCATATTTTTTGAAAAACTGTGGATTGTGATAGCTGTTGAAACTTGGGCAGTAGCATTCAGATTTGACTTAGATTTTAGATTTAGAATCTAGATTTGAGTGGATGAAATGCACCAGAAAAAACAATCATAATTATTTTATGATCAGTATTTTTGTCTTGCTTTTGAGTACAAATATTTAAAAACAATAACAAGATACATTTACTTTTAAAATTCCATAAGAGATTAAGACTTGTTTTAAGAACACATCATGGATTAAGTTTTTTTTTACCCCACTGACCATTTTTATTTATTTCTTTATTAATTCACATCATATTACTGCATATTGTGCAGTTTTTGTTCTCAAGTGAAATCCTCATCGATATCTGTATCGACTAGTGGATCACATAACGTCAGTGTTAGTTCTATATGGCAATAACAGTCCACAAAACTGTATGCAGTATATTTGTGTAACATTATTTCTGTTTGGTATCTTGTAATGGCAAAATATAAGTGGAATTACATTAATGTCAACAGTCAAACTGGAGCATGTTGCATTCATAAAGACTTCTACTTTCTTTGAGTGTTCACACATTCAAGCCAAAATTCTCACAAATCCCTCTGACATCCATGAATCAAATGAGCCTCGGCCAAAAGCTGACATAAACTATAAGATAGCAGGACATTTTGAACTATTCATGACAACAAAAGCAGCATGTATCTGGCAATAGAGATTTCCAAGGTTTTGTTTCCATCATCTCAGCATGCAACTGGCTACAACTAATTTTCACACTGTAGGTAATCCCTGATCTACTAACTAGACCATTATTTTTATGGATGACTAGTTGACTAGTGAAAATGAGTACTCGTGCAAGCCCTATTACGAGGGGCATCCATGAACAACTAAACCCATTTGTTGATCTAGGCTTCTGGAGAATTTTAACTTGAGGAAACTGACTAGTTTCCCTGCAGTCAACCACAAAACTACATATTACACACCTTACACACGCCACTTACTCACAAATGAGACCCAAGGACTTATTCACTGACAATAATATGCCTTTTCTTTTCTGTTTCATGCTGAAGTCAGGCATCTGTTTCCTCTCAGCACTCCTGTGTCAAGCTGTTTAGCACAGTTTGCTGTGTATCTGGTCCAGACATTAGTTTTTTCCTAAAATAACATGCAGGAAAAGCCTTGAAATTGACAGATAATTGTTATTCTTCATTAAAAGCAGGCTGAACTAACAATTTCTTTCCATGGATAATGCAGCTAAGACCAGACATACTTTCAGACCATATCCACACTAAAATATTTGGACTTTGATAGCTTATGCAATATTAATGAATAAATCAGAAAGTGAGAAAGGAAAAGGAAAGAGCTCGAGGTGCTCAAGAATAAAAACTTGAGACAAAAAATGAGCCATCAATATGTGACCCTGGACCACAAAATCAGTCTTAAGTGTCAATTTTCCGAAATTGAGATTTGTACATCTGAAAGCTGAATAAATAAGCTTTCCATTGATGTATGGTTTGTTAGGATAGGACAATATTTGGCCGAGATACAACTACTTGAAAATCTGAAATCCGAAGGTGAAAAAAATCAAAATATTTAGAAAACCGCCTTTAAAGTTGTCCAAATGAAGTTCTTAGCAATGCATATTACTAATCAAAAATGAAGTTCATATATACTTACGGTAAGAAATTTTCAAAATATCTCCATGGAACATGATCTTTACTTAATATCCTAATGATTTTTGGCATAAAAGAAAAATTGATAATTTTGACCCATACAATGTATTTTTGGCAATTGCTACAAATATACCCCAGCGACTTAAGACTGGTTTTGTGGTCCAGGGTCACATATTTAAAATATTAAAAATTCTTTAACCAGAAGTTTAGTATTTTTCAGTAAAAATGTGTCAAATATTAAAATGACATAATATTTAAGATTACATTTTCGGTTATATATATATATATATATATATATATATATATATATCATAATTTAAGATTATTTTTTCTTACCACAGCAAATTGTTTTTTTTTCTTCTTGTTTTAAGCATAAACCTCACTGAATTGTGTTAGATTAAGCTTGAAACAAAATTCATATTATATATTCATATTATATATTCATATTATATATATATATATATATATAATATTATATATATATATATATATATATATATATATATATATATATATATATATAATATATAATATATTTATATATATATATATATATATATATATATATATATATATGTATACATATATATAAAAATACATATAATACACACTTTTTAACAGAATTTTTTTTTTTTGAAAATTTTGCAAAAATATTGATTAAAATTGTTTTTTTTTTGCAGAGTGGCCATTTTCATTTACAAACACTTTCATTAAAAAATTGTTAAACATGGCAAAACACTGTCTTGACAGCCAGCACAGATAAAAAACATTTGTTCAGTCAACAAAGAAGATTACCATGATGATTCCATTGATGAGCTCTGCTTTTAATCGTAATTCTGGTGGGAAATGGTTCATGATGTCTTAGAACTTAGTGTTTCAGAGTGTTCTGGTTGTGCTTTACTCTTTTTGCCGCACACACACTCAAGAGTAGGTGCACTCCTACGGTTTCAGCCTCTGATCTGGCCTGCATCTGATTAAGCTGCGATGGCAATTATACTTGTTTTGAAAAACAATCTCAAGCAGCTTGAACAGTTATTATAAAGCCGTAAAAGTTTCACAGAAGATCGAAGCTGCCCGGTCATTTAATGACCTGATTTCACAGAACCATCGCATCATTTCCTCATGTGTTGCCCACATGTATCCTGTGGCTCCTCACATGTCCTGACAATCAGACCGGACTTTTTGAAATCGTGCCACTCTGACTTTTGAAACCATGCCACAATATTTTGAAAGAACAAAGCAAGACCCAGAGATAACTGGAAGGCATGTGAATGAAAATCATTGCTTACATTACACACTGTCCTCAATAATCAAAAGCATACTTGTTCGAAATACATACAACTCGGGTCCAAAGAGTTGGTGTCCTTGAAAGAAAATGCCAATGTCCTTCCCTTCATAGCATATGCCAGTTGCAAAGCTGAAACATATTCAAATAAAAGGTAACACAATGCTAAAGCTTTTATTCAATTGGTTTGTTGGTGTTTTAACACCATGCCAGCTTCTTTGGCGAGAAACAATTTGAAACACTATAAAAGAGGTTTTTAAAGGTTGCATTGGACAAAATGTCTTCAAAAAGTGTTTGCTGAGTAAAATCAAATTTCCTAAGAGAATGTACACCAGCACAATTTTTTAGTATGTTTAGAGATGAGGAGCACAGCAGTGGATCTTCAGTTGATATTAAGATCTTGTGTGATTCTGAAATGTCTTATTTGTTGTAAATATGATCTGAACCCAACAATTATTGAAAACAAAGATACGACTTTTAGCCACAGTAGGGTTTATTTCATACAGTTTGCTGAAGCTATTAGAACTTGCCCCATGGTGTTTCTGGGAAACTCAGGAGGACAGTGAGGATCAATGTTTGCCTCTCGCCCTAGTCTCATCCATACAAAACAATACAGTCAGAGCTGGAGGTGACCTCCTTTGTTTCTGAAAGACTGTTTTGTTTTGTTGTAGACTGTGCATCATGTTGCTGTGCCTGAAAAACATTAGAGTGCACATAGTCTTCTGCGGTCGCCTTGGCAGAATGTCACTAGCTGGAAAATCTGTGGCTACATGGAAGGAAGAGGGGCACTGGATAAGTAGATCCACTTTTGGTATAGCAGAGGATGGATTTGCAAAAACGTTGTAAATTAGGATGGATACATAACTTTTGGGGTCAGCGGTTTGAAGGCCACAAACTAGAATAAAGAATAAAAAGAGAAACGGCATGGAATCATGTGTTTATTTCCTTTGTTTTGTTAGGGAATTTCTCTTGTTTGCACACCCAAGTAGTGCCAGAGAACCACTGTCCTTGAGGAAGAACTTCTGACACGGGTGAATTCTCTGTAGGTGTAAGAGCTATTCTTTTCAATTGATCTGTTTATTGTCGTAATACCGCTTAAGATGTGCAGAGGAACAGAGCTGTTTTTTCTCTCTTCCTAACTGAGCATCACCACAGATCCAGATGTGAGCAGCTGGGCCTGTTCAGTGCTTACATAAACATCTGAAATGTCTCTCACATGGCACACAATCGCTCAGCAGCTTTGTGTTTGTGAGAGAGTGAAAACAGTGCTGTGCTAGCTTGTCTTCAATTCATTCTACTCCTAACATGATCTTTTCATTTATTTAGTCACTTAAGAATAAATGGCATTCCAAATCCATCTGAGGGATCTGGAATTAACACTTCCCAACTGACACTTTACAAATGTAAAGTAAAACTTCCTAAGCTGAAGTTGTTTTACTAGGAAAGGGATATATTATGATGATATCTGTTTTTGGCTAATATTACTGATCAGTCAATACTGGATATTTAGCAGTCCATGTTGGACATTTAACTGTAGGATCTTGTTTTCACTCATTCAAGACAAATTAAAACATTGCCGTACTGCTAATTTAAAGGGATAAAAATACATTATGGCACAGATTTAACCCTTTACGTCAATATACATATTGATATGAAACAGTTTACAACCTACTTTACATGTAGAAGTAAAACTTGAATTTTGCCTACATTTTTTATTTAAGAGCACAGAATGAGCTGCTATGTGCATGTAACTACATTAGTGTGAATTCATGCATGAAATTAGTTAATTTAATTACTTGATTTTTTTATGCAAACTTTCGTAATATCACTTTGAAATACACAGTAAACTCATTTCAGATGTTGTTATGCAATATTATATCATAAATCACGCCTTTCAATTTTGGACGCACATGGGAAATATCACAATTATTTTCATCAACAAGCTATAAATATTCATAGTAGTATTATGTGCATGATTATTTCTTTATTCCTAATCCTGCATGGTTATTTATTATTTTTTCTTTCTTGTATCATCCTTATTGGGTATTGACCAAATTTCATTGTGTGCATCTATATATTTTTAATTGACTTCTAATAACAGGCGTTTTTAAACCTTCATTCTTCAGCGCTAACTTCTGCAGCTGGCCCCATGACTGTTTAGACTAAACAAATGAATAACAGTCCCGCAAAATGTTTGGGGTTCACTAATGAATAAATAATCATTTTCTAGAAAGCTGAAGTTAACCTGGATTCAGGTCTCAATGCTCCACTCTCCAGTAATCCAAATCACCCCTTTCTGCTACTGAGTCTCTATTAAAAGCCTTACGACACTCGGCATGATGTTATTAGCTATGGTGAAGGTTAACATTAGCCACAGTGGCTTGTGTAGTAAAAGCAAAGCTTTGGGTGTTACCCTAAAAGATCCAGGCACATGTCTGGGTCCCAAAGGTGTGTCTCTGAAGTGGGCAAACACATGGACACGAGCAGGGGGTTCCGTCTGCAAGAAAAACTCCAACGTCACCATCAATAACATACCGCATCCATCTCCTCTCAACAGCTGCCAGCAGGCTCATGCTCTTGTGTATGATTGGAAGTCAGTAATGAATAACACTGGTTGTAATCACTGAACCCAGCGCAAGAAAATTTACTCAACTGCTATTTCCTTGTAGCCTTTTTTTGAATGACAAGAAACTTACGAGATTCTGAGAAAACAAAAACGACCTTGTGGCCTCTATTCATCCGTACATCTGAGTAGAGGAAACGTTCAGAAAACGCTGGGATCTGATGGACTACAGTGAATTCCAGTTCATATTAACAATCCAAACCCGTAGAGCTCGCCTACTGAGAAGAACCGTTCACAGCGGTTCTGTTTATCCTGGCCAAGATGCATCGGGAAATTTCGGAGCTTTTGATATAATACACCGGTGCACGTGGATGAGGGAGAAAGGAACCGTTTAAAGGGATAATTCCCCCAATAAAGAAAATTCAGTAATCACTCACCATCATGTTCCAAACCTGTAAGACTTCCTTTCTTCAGTGGAAGAAATATAAAAATTCTGATGACTGTGCTGGTCAGTCTTTTCCATGCAGTTACAATTAATGGGGACTGAAGCTTCAAAATGGATAAAAAGGTCTCATAAAAGTAGTCCATTCAACTTCTTCAGAAGTCATATCATAGCTTTGTAAGTAAAACAAAGCCATTATTCACTAACAATCTTCCTCTTTGTTGGAATCAGTGAGAACTTTGAGAACCAAATCTGTCCAATTTATGAATGAATCATTTAGACTGATATTAACCAACACTGAAAAGATTTGACTCAAAAGAATGACTCAATCACAAATTGGACATCGCTACTGTACTGCTCTCATGAATGAGCCAAGGAAAGATAGAAAAGATTTTCAGTTTATAACTTAAAACTTTACACCGTTCCAAACATAGAAGATACACAAAAGTCACATGGACTACTTTATGACACATTTACAATGCATTTGTTTCTTTTTTTCAAGGCTTAAAGCTTCAACCTCAATTCATTGCAACTGAATGGAGAAAAAAAATAAATAAATTCTTCTGTCTCATGGAAGAAAAAAGTCGGGTTTATTTAAATATGAGTAAATAAAAACAATTTTATTTTTGGGGTGAACTTTTCCTATAAGGCAGGGTTTCCCAAACTGGTGTTCATGAGGGAACTACAGGGGGTTTGTAAATTGATAAAAAGCTAATAATAATAAAAAGTAAAACAGAGATAAATAATTGTAAAATAGAAACAAAGAAAAAAAGATTGAATATTTTATTTGTATAACTGTGTGACCATTAACTGAGAACTGTAAACATACAAATGTGTCAATTTATTGAAATATAAACTTAAAGTATTCAAGTAAATATTTTAGGTCAAAGGGATTGAGCAAATAAAAAAAAGTTTGGAAATTCCTGCTTTAATGGTTCTAGAACAAAAAGAATGGTATAAAATTAAAGACAGAATAGAAAGAGTGGAGTAAGCAAGGAGCAAGATATGGACACTTACAGAAAATCACAAGATGGGTCTTACCAACATATTTGTTCACCATCTGCAATTGTTCTCAGTAAACATAACCAGCCATGAGAAGATCACACACAAGGTGGAGATGAGGGCCTGTGATCAAGAATCACTATTCCTGTCCTCTTTCAACCCTCCTCCAACGTCTGATCTATGAATCGGCACCACCTGCATTCATCACGCTGGCTTTTGACAGACAGCTGGCACCACCTCCAGCCTGCCCACCAGTCACCCAACCAAAGACCGCTTTTGTCCCCCTTCAAGCTCCAAGATCGACATCCACGGGGGGGGGGGGGGGGGTTGGGGGGGGGGGGGCAAGAAACAAGACAAGCCCAGGTAGGGTGCCACAGAGCAGAGCAGAGCAAAGACAATGCAGCCCTGGAGACTACAGATGAATTTAGTCTCACAGAATTTTGTACAAAGTAAAAAGAATGTGGCTTCACACATTTATACAGCATACAAATAACATTCTGACAACTACTAAACTTTCTCTGTCAGCTCTCTTGTTTTTTTTTCCCTTATTACAAACTCGTACCCACAACAAGAACCTCCATTCATGTGCTCCATTTGTTTCAAATCAGTGGGTCCCAAAGGCATCGGGAGACAATGGCGTTTGGGCCGTCCTCAGAGGAATCTGGGTTAGCGGTATGCAGACAACCCAGACAGCGCTAACAGAAACTCTCCCTAAATCTGCCTCATTGCTGACAATAACGACCGCTCCAGCAGGCCCTTTTCTCAAACTCCTTCAAAGTCGTTGTTGACAGGAAAGCTAAATATTTTTCAGAGGAGGCCGAGACTTATGGAAAATAAGAGCTGATACTTTGAAAATCTGTGCATACGTACAGTGACAGGTAGAGGTGCAGAGGAGGAAAACATTACAGTGTATGACATCTCAGAGGGAAATGTTAATGCTCCAATGTTGTGCCTTCACATCTCACGAGACTTAATCAGGCATATTACATATAAAGTTTATCTCAGACTTTTCTCCTAAAGCTCCTTTGAAGAAGTATTGTAAACATATACACAGTATAACAGCTATGGAACTTAATATGGATAACAAAGCTCAATAATTATGTCTTTTTGAAATAATTTAGAATTGTTTGATTTCATGTTGAAAGCTCTTATTTTTGACTGTAGATGAAATAAATTTGTGCAAAGTTTGAGGCATTACCTTTTTAGACGTGGTGGCTGAAAAAAAAAAAACTGATCTCATTTGAGATATTTCTTTCTAATGTGATGAAGAATAAAACAAACTAAATAAGCTGTACAAAACAAATACAATACTTTTGGTGAGTAATGACAACACTCTTCTTTACTCACTGCAACACAGAACAAATCACATACACATGAAATGTCTTTCGATTTACTAATTTTACCCTGATGTTCACAGCTTTAAGAAAAACATTTACTTCATTTATGAACTAGTTTTGCATTTTGAGGGCATATGGGCATGTTTTTAAGCAATTTTGTCCCTAGAGTACAGTTAGATGTGAAACACACTCATACACTGCAAATAAATTCCTGTACTTTAACACACTGAAAAATAAAATTGGTGTAGAAACTATTTTCACTCAGAAATTGCTAGTAAATTTCACAATTACAATCGACAAATAACAACTGAATTAAACATTTAGTAGAAAGAGTGTAGTATGCAATATATTCACAGAGGAACCTACTTCTATACCATTGATGAAGTACATTGTACATGTTCTGTTGACATTGCCCTTTGACCCACTTGTTCTTTGACCTATACTAACAAAAAATGTGTAAAAAACTGTTGGTAGAACAGCACAGCTTAATCATGAGGAACAACTTTCTTGGTATCTACTACACTTACACTTGAAAAGAGGCACTCTACTCATAATTCTGTCATTTTAACTCAAATTTGATTACAACACACATACACAAACAATTGTAAGCAGTGTTTCTGTTCTCTGTGCTCAAGCCTATTATAGTAAAATGGTCCGTAGAGTTCCAACTGAAGCACTTTGTATGCAGAACCCGATCCAATAAAATCAAATAAAGCCAGAATACAGTGTACAGATGACACAGAGATATTCGTGTCAAACAAAAACAACTCTTAAAAAAAACTGTATATATATATATATTTATGTTACTCAGTCATGCGTCATGCACTTTTTCTCACCTCTTGTCTCGAGTGTCTTGGCCTCAACACATGTCTACAGTTGCATTTAGCCCCTCTGTTACAACACAGGCTTTCTTCTCCAGCGCTCAGCACGCCGGTATTCATGGCCAAGCTAAATGTCTCCAGGCCTCATAGAGCTTTATTCTTGAAGGAGGCGAGCTGAATTTACAACGTGAGCTGAAGGTTGACCTGCAGGATGTGCGGGTACAGACTTTGGCGGGGTGAACCAGCAGAACCCGAACGCCACACATCGGGCGTGATTTAGTGAGGCGGGATACAGACTGTGACTGCATGAGAAGCCCATGTTACACGAGACAGAAGATACATTTTAACTCCAATTTACCAGAGAAGGAACAACAATATATCAATATTACTGCGCACGGTGAAGAAAAGTGGCTTTTTGACCACAAAATCACTTAAACCGAGTCTGAGAATGAGGGTTTTGGTGATTCATTGCATTACAGCATTTGGCCATGTTTGCTGCTTAATAAATTGAACGCTGTGTGTGTACGTGGCTTAAGCACAAGGCTTTGTTCAGTCCTATGAGTTCATAGTTTATATAAGAAGGTCATTTTCATCAGGCAAATGCCAACCACCTTAATTTTTAAACCCAGCCTCCCAAGGAGCATAAACAGAGGATATTCTTGGCTTAAGTACCTGTAGCAATGGAAAAGTCATTTAAATAGAACAAACCCCAAACCAACATGAGATAGGTTGGTCTAAATCCTCTTAATCCAGGTTCACACATAATATCATTATAAGCCTTCCACGTGACACATGTGGCTTTTTACCAACATTCAAGCACTTGAGTGTGCTGATGTCTACTCAAGATATAAATGCACCTAGAGTTTAAAAAGGGTTTTGAAAAATGACAATAATGAAGGGTTTAAAATGATAATATTAAATGTAATATTTCACTCAAACTAGAATAATTGCTTATATAATCTTATATAAGATAAATTACATATATAATTTAATAGATAATTTATTAATAATATACACATATACATATATACACATACACACACACACACACACAGTGCTGCTGGAATGTTTGTGAACCCTTTAGAATTTTCTATATTTCTGCATAAATATGACCCAAAACATCAGATTTTCACACAAATCCTGAAAGTAGACAAAGAGAACCCAATCAAACAAATGAGACAAAAATATTTTCTTTGTCATTTATTTATTCAGGAAAATTATCCAATATTGCATATCTGTGAGTGGCAAAAGTATGTGAATCTCTTGGATTAGCAGTTAATTTAAAGGTGAAATTAGAGTCCATCTGTGCAGAGGTGTTTTCAGTCAGTACAATGACTATCAAATGTCAGTACTTGACTTGTTTTATTCAAAGAACAGAGATCTATCAAAGTCTGATAATGTTTGTGGAAGTGAATCATGTCACGAACAAAGGAGATTACTGAGGACCTCGGAAAAAGAGTTGATGTTGCTCATCAGGCTAGAAAAGGTTACAAAACCATCTCTAAAGAGTTTGGACTCCACAAATCCACAGTCAGACAGATTGTGTACAAATGGAGGAAATTCAAGACCACTGTTAGCTTCCCGAGAAGTGGTTGACCAACAAAGATCACTCTAAAGCAGAACGTGTAATAGTCTGCGAGATTGCAAAAGTTCCCAGGGTAACTTCTAAGCAACTAAAGGCCTTTCTCACATTGGCTAATGTTAATGTTCATGAGCCCACCATCAGGAGAAGACTGAGCAACCATGGTGTGCATGGTAGAATTGCAAGAAGAAAGGCACTGTTCTCCAAAAAGAAAACTGCTTGCTAAAGATCATGTGGACAAACCAGAGGACTATTGGAGAAAGGTTTAATAGATGGATGAAACCAAAATAGAACTTATTGGTTTAAATGGGAAGCTATTATGTTCGGAGAAAAGAACACACTGCATTCCAGCTTAAGAATCTTATCCCATCTGTGAAACATGGTGGTGGTAGTATCATAGCTTGGGCCTGTTTTGCTGCATCTTGGCCAGGACAGCCTGCCATCATTGATGGAACAATGAATTCTGAATTATACCAGCAAATTCTAAAGGAAACCGTCAGGACATCTGTTTAAGAACAGAGTCTCAAGAGAATGTGGGTCATGCAGCAAGACAAAAACCCCAAACACACAAGTCACTCCACCAAAGAATGGTTAAAGAAGAACAAAGTTAATGTTTTGGAATGGCTGAGTCAAAGTCCAGACCTTAATCCAATTAAAATGTTGTGGAAGGACCTAAGCAAGCAGTTCATAGGAGGAAACCAACCAACATCACAGAGTTTAAGTGGTTCTGCACTAAGGAATGGGCTAAAACTCCTACATGTTATTGTGCAGGACTGATCAGCATTTACAAGAAACTTTACCTTCAGTTACTACAGCAAAAGCGGGTCACACCAGATACTGAAAGCAAAGATTCACATACTTTTGCAACATACAGATATGTAACACTGGATAATTTTTCTCAATAAATAAATGACAAAGAAAATATTTTTCTCTCACTTCTTTGAGTGGGTTCTCTTTGTCTACTTTCAGGACTTATACGAAAATCTGATGATGTTTTGGGTCATATTTATGCAGAAATATAGAAAATTCTAAAGGGTTCACAAACTTTCAGGCGGCACAGTAATTTATTTTAGGAAGTCTGCAAAATTGCAACTTAAATTTTATTTATATTTAATATATTTGGTATTATAATCAAGGGTATCTGATGTATATGTGCACATATTAATGCACACAATTAAGCCCTAACAAATACACATGCAGTAAAATCCCTTCAGTTTCATTAAAGTAAAAGTAATTTTACGGCTTCTGTTTTTCCGAGTGAAAACATGTCGGTGTCGTAATGACAGATAAATGACAGCAAACCACTGTTGTCTCTTACTCAAGCACACGCACACACACAAACACAAGCACACACTTACGCATGTGACCACACACAAAGGAAATCGAACATACACACACATAGTGTTGTAGACGTTAAGAGTCTGGGTTGTGTTTGCTAGGATCTGGTTAGTCTTCCCCTTCTGTTTTCTTAGTCCAGTGTTACCTATGGTCTGATGACATGGTCAACATGCCAGGACTATGAGTAATGATCATTTCTCTCTCTCTCACTCACTTATTCCCTCCAAACCCACTTAGTTCAACCATACCTATCTTCTAGGGGTTCACCATATATCATGAAAATATTGGTTATCAGCCAGTATAGTGACTAATTATTTGTTGGTATGACTCGATACTTAATATGTCAGCTGATATTGGATACATAATTGCCCACTAGTATAAAATTGATGTCAAATGTATTTTAAAAAAGTAACAGTGGACAAAATAATGTGATTTTTCTTGCCTTGCTTCCAAATTCTGGAAGTCATAATTCTCTCTCTATGGAGAGCTCTTCTTTAGCCAGAAAGTTAAAATAACTCTAGTTTCTATTTTAGAAGAGCTGTTTCTATCTTCTCTTGTCTGCCAGATGAGCTGAGGATTGCGTGAGCACTTGCAAGGCATGTTGTGGATTACATTTGTCAAGTGTGCTAAGTGTAGGTGCAGACTCCCCTATCTCTCACACCTCTACAGGGATGGGTTATTTCCGCTAATCAAGACACGAGACGAGGATTGGCACGTGATTTGAGTGCGTCTATTCTTCCATGACATACTTCTTGTGGCATACTACATTCTAATGGAAACCCAACTATTTCTATTATAACAAGTTACAATTTCAATGTGGGGGGTTAGTAATGTTTTTTTAAATGTTTTTGACAGAGGTCTCTTATTCTCTCATCTGTTAAATACAGTGAAAACAGAAATATAATTTGTGAAATAATAACTGTTTTCTATTTAAATGTCATAATTGATTTAATGAATCCTTGCTAAATAAAATATATTACAAAATAAAAATAATGTCCCAAAATTTGAGCAGTAGTGTCTAAGATAATGTCTAGACTAAATGTGACTTTGTATATGAAAAATAACTTTGTGTCCCAGAGTGCAGAATTTAAAAATTCGATTCCTTTCAGTTTATGAGTGTGGATTTGAATTTAATTGGCCACGCCCCACAGGAAGTTCAATTGGAATTTAAATCAAAAATGACAGTAAGAAACTTTCAAACAAGTTTTTGTCAAGCCAACACTTTTAGCTTGCAAGCAGGCGTATCCATCTCTCGTCTTGCTATATGATTTATTAACTGGCGTTTTGTTTGTGAGCGATTTCTCTTAATTTCACGGATGGGAAAACGAGCAAGCAAAAGGGGGAAAAATCCCCCATCTGCTAAAAACGACACTTAAGGGTCTGCCTGGCTAAAGCGGAAACACAGATGGTGTTTCCACAATGTAGAAAGCACGAAGCCAACCCGCAGAGGACATATAAGCCTGAAAAACATGTAAATCAGCCGTTTATGACAGTTAAGGTACACAAAGAGATAGACAGGTGCCAGAGAAAGGCCTATCGTATTTCCCTTTTTTCCCTTGAGGGTCCAGACACCCTGCTGGCTCTGGGAGTCTAGGGCTACAAGTCCCACCAACATGGGGAGAACGAATCCTTTGATGAGCACCCCTCCCCTCATCGGTCTACAGATTCACATCATGCCAATCAAGCAGCACGACAAAGTTCAGAGTTATTCTCATGTTAGCTAAAGGAAAAGCAGGGTGCCTCTTTTCCAAACAGCAGCCTCACTCTCCCTCATTATTGATTTTTCTTGCTTTCTATGAAGAATCTGAATTCATGTCTTGCCCTTTTTCCTTTTTATAACTTCCTGTCTACACAGGAAACCCTAATTTCTAGTTGCGGCTATATGTCTTGAAGTACAATACTCCTTCGTGGCAGTGCACCCAGTGGATTTTGCAATGTACATGCCTGAAGCAGAGGGTTCGGTTTCAACGAACTGCTGCAATTTATAATTTCTATTACCTTTCTAATGCCTAGCCATTAATAAAACATCTTCACCCTCTCCCCTTCCTCCTCCTCCTGTAGTTTTGTTCCCCATCACCCTGTTTTTTCCCTCTACTTCCTTCAGAAGCACCCCCTCTGGTCTTTTGTGCCCTTTTTCACTCAAGAGTTGCAGCTGCCTTCAATGTTCTGCGAATCTCCGTGTTTGCTTTCCTTGAAAACACGGCAGCAGTGGAATAATTGAATCCCACGGCTGAAGCCAGGGGATTCAGAGCGCCGCAGTAAGTACAGCATACCGTTTAATATGTCGATCTGGTACTAAATGCATGTGGCTTCCTTTCAAATACTTGTACAGTGAGGTGTGAAGCAAGCCTCTGACTGAGAGGAAACATGCAGTCAGACCTTCTCTAATGAAGCATGGCCTTGCTTTTTATGGACACTGATAGTCTAAAAATAGGCCAATGCTCAATGCCCAATGGCCAATAGGCCAACACTCAAACTCAAAATGCAATGAAATTAGATGAGCTCCAAAATGACTAAATAAATAAATGTTAAAAAAAGAATAAATAGTAGAAAATAATACATTAAACAACAGTTTCAAAAGACTTGGAATAACACAAGCTTTAGAAACTGCCATCTACGTTCCTTTCATGGAAAAGAGCAGCTTAGTCCTTCTGTTAAACTTCTCCTTTTTGTGTTTCACAGAAGAAAATAATATGGGACTGCACAAAATGGGGTCATTCACACAGAATGTGTTTTTTTTTTTTTTTTTCTTCATTCTGCTGTGCTGCTTTTCCATTGTTTTTCTATGTAAACATGAGCTAGATGAACGTGTTTGAGCATTGCACTTGTGTGGCATATCTTTTGCATCTTTTGTTCAACTTTTAAAATCATTTTGTTTCTGTTCCACTACCCTATCTTGCATTTTTAACCATAAAACTGTGTTCTGTGTGAATGGCCCGTAAGCCATCTTTTAGAGCAGTAAAAGGTAGGTAGTTCTCAACCTATTGAACTATGTACCAGGAGTCAAACAGAGTGGTACTGACATCTGGCCATTTCAGTATTTGAAGTAAAATGCCAATGGTGGTGTGAAAAAGTAAAATCCTGCCAACTGCAGGCTGAGGGCAAAACACAAAGTCCCTAAAATCTTCTCAGTAATCTCTACTTGATAGAAAAATAGCCCCAAAACTACTCAAAATAGGTGCATATTTCCTGTTCAGAGGGAGACAAAGACTGTCTGAGACCGAGAGAGACAAACACACTAAAAATAAAAAAGAAACATTGCCAGAAAGAAACAGAAGCACTCTGAAGAGCCAATCAGATCACAGCATTTTTCTGAGCACCATTTTGTAAAATACTATACTACAGTCACTAATTTCCAACTAGTTATGTAACCGACACCGATTAATCAAGATTACTGCAATTGCAGGACTAAAACAGTTACTTTGGTTTCCATTCCAAGTTTCCAATTGATGTCCACATCTGTATTTTGTCATATTTCTTCTCTTTAAAAAGATTAAAAGATGGAGATGAAGTTATCGGTATGCTGATAAGAACACATCTGTCATGCTGTATTAGTTACGCTTTGCTTATAACATCAAAGCCTTGAGCTTAACAAATGCTTTAGATATTAAAAAGACTTTCAGATGATACATTTCCCTCTTCAACTCCATTTTTCTTCTTCAGGCGTGTGCAGCAAGTTCAGTCAAACTGATAGAGGATAGAAAAAGTTTTGTTAGTTTGAAGCTATGCTTTCTCCAGGTTTTCTATGCTTTCTTCAAGGCTCAAAAGAACTGTGAAATATGCTTCACATAGATTATTTTTGGCCTAGCTTCTTCAATAAGAGGTGAAAATGGCTTTACCTTCTGAGAAATATCTCATCTCAAGCTGCACTTGCCAGAAATTTCAGCCTTGTTATCTTAGACTCTGTTTCTGTGTTATTGCGTCCTGTTAGTTTTGGAAAATGCTTCAATATAGGTGTAAATCTAAACTGAAAAACAACATCACACACGCTGAGAAATGCAGAGCAGTGTCGGCATCATGCTTAACATCCGTATCACTCAAAGCCTGAGAGCTGAGTGATACAGAAAACAGTATTCAAACCCATGGACACACTTCCAAACGCAGATGTTGAAGCTGAGTGGACAAGCTCTGGCAAAGAGCCACACACTCTTACTTGCTTACAGAACCACTTTGGCCTGGTCTTTGGAAAGGAAAATGGACAATCAATTAGGAGGGAATTGTGGAACAGCAGTGGCCGGTGTAAAGCCCTTGTGACACTACAGCTGGGAATATCCCCATTTTTTTCAGACTTTTTGAGGTGCTCGTAGACCAGGACAGAATGCTTTGACTTTTTTCCTGTGGAAAAGGAAGGTACATTTCTAGAATACTTTATTCTAATTGGTCAATCATAGTAATCTGCAGTCAAATATTTTTGTTTAATGAGCGCTCTATTGTATATTGGCCCTGTGCTGCGCTGGTTTTATGTCTCGTGTGCTACTCTCTTTCTTCGAACAATAAAATAATTTCAACTTAAATAAATATATATAATAAATAGATACATTTTCGACAGTTCACTCCAGTCTTCAGTGTCACGTGATTCTTCAGAAATCATTCTTATATGCTGATTTTATGCTCAGGAAACATTTGATTATCAGAAATAAATGCCTTTACTGTCACTTTTCATCAATTTAATGGATCCTAGCTGATTAAAAGTATTTAAAACTAATTTTACTGACTCCAAACATCAAATGCAACCCTCAGTGGTAGTTGCAGGCAGGGCCTAAAAAATTTTGCCACACGGAAATAAATTGTGGGAACACATCTACTTGCAAGTTTTATTATTATTATTATTATTATTATTATTATTATTATTATTATTATTATTATTATTATTATAGTAGTAGTAGCAGTAGTAGTATTTAATCAAATTATAAAATTAAATCAATAAAGAAATCCCACTAAAATACTATTGAACTGTAAAGTATTTCATAATAATTACAATTTATTGTGATAATAAAATTAATATTATTATACAGTACAATTACAATACTAATAATAGTTGTTTTTTCTTTGCTTTCAAACATTAAACCTTAAAGCTTTTATTTGGGCAGTGAACAACAGGAAAACTTCTCATCTGAAATGCTTCTCTTTTGTTGAAAACAGTTTTTAGAAAATCTTATTACAAACTTGGATATTTGGTGCATGCTGCATTTTCAAATGCACGTTATAAGCGACTCAAACTCACAGTACTAGCAGAGATAGTGTTTACTACAAACAGCATTATACGAATGAAATTATTTTAAACAAATACACAGAGCTTCACTCTGAAAAACACATTGCATCAGATTACATTAGAATTTTATCATCACACTAAACCATACCATGTTCTAAGGCATTGCTAGAATTAATAAAAAAAAAATTTTAAAAAAGGGTTACAGTTCGGCACCGATAGCCTAGTGGGAAGCGTGCAGACATACAGCGCCACTGCGCTACGGGTGTCTCAAGTTCGAATCCCGACTTGAGGCCCTGTTCCGATCCCGCCTCCCATCTCTCTCCCACTTTGGTTCCTGTCAGCTGTGATCTGTCCTATCATAATAAAGGCAAAAATGCCCAAAATAAATCTTTCAAAAAAAAAGTTACCGGCCAACTGGTGAGTTACACTGTTTCGTATACTAATTTTTCCTCGCATTTGGCACTTGGCAAGTGTTAATTTTAGGCCCTGGTTGCAGGTGTTTACCCACACCGATGATGGTAAAATTTGAGTACAAGCTCTGACTTAGGCACCAGTGACTCACAGTCACTTTGTTATTGCACGTATCTCAGCACACCATGAAACCACTGCTAATTACTTTCATATTACTAAGCATCCAGGCAATCTTGGGGTCCGTCCAAGACCACCTTCAAGATGAGAAACAGTGTGAGTTGTGCATGCAACTTCCACTTTGTGAAGGGAACGAGAAACTACAAGCATATTCATGGTTAGTGCTTTTTTGGGGGGGGGAATAAAATAAGAGTCAGACACAAAGTGTTGACAGCAGTAAAAATTGAGAGGGTATTTTATTGCCTTCTGAGGATGGATTAATATCATAATCATGGTGAAAGATTCAGTGACCTGCTTAAAATGTAATATACACGACTGGAGCAGAGTGTTTTCATTTCTCCACAAACCTGAAGGAGCTCCTGTCTAGATATTTTCAGTCAATAAGGAAGAGAAAAAAAGATTTCTAACTTCCCTTCTTCTTATGATATCAGTCTTGCATATATATGTTTACCTAAAATATAGTAGTAATCCAAAAACTTCAACAGAAAAATGATTTACTGAAACACTTCACAGACTCAATTTAGTTTGTGACCTGAACATAAGGTCATCAGCAACCAATCATAATCCATTACTATAAAAAAAAAATGAGGGGATAGTTTTTCCAGGATATTAAAGGAACAGTTTAACCATTTCTATGGAATACTAAATAAGAAATCTTCAACAGCATGCATACTTGTCTTTTCCTTACAACAACAGTTCAAGAGTGCCATAGATGTGGCCTATGTGACTTGTGCGCTATATTAAAAATCTTCTTAAACACACAAAGAAAGCTACAAAATCTCAGATGAAGCACATTTCATACAAGAAATAACTGCAGTTGAAGAAACTGGAAATTAAAAAGAGCAAGCACAATTACCAAGCACTTTTAGTTCTCATACTTTTCCCATTGGCTAGTTAAAGGAAAATACTAATAATAGACTTGTCTTACCAGCCTCAGTGTTTGGACGTGCTATAAAACAGTAATGAATCAAACGAAATGTGTCTCCCATTTAAAATCGGCAGTCCAGTGGTGCATGTCAGAAATAATAACTCAAAATGTTGGTAACAGGCCTGTTCACCCCGTAAAGTGGAGCCAAATTTCCAGCCAGGCCACAGATCCCACTGAAGTTTTACACATTTAATTACACAACAGAACAGCATGCATGTAAATAAAAGTGTGGATCTCTCTGCAATTTCAATAAATAGATTCAGGTGCATTTAATATGGAATTTTTATGCAAAATTGCTTAGAATAGGTGTTTGTTAAACTGTTAAGTCTTGGTGGAATGCATAGCCACATAGACAAATGCTGAACTTCCATTTTCATTCCATTTTATTTTATGTCCAACTGCCTGCTGTATACAGTATCATAAAACTGGAAGCAGGAAAGAGATGGAAAAGCACAAAGAATGTTCAGTAAACACGTTTGATTGATTCAAATGACATGAACTGACTTGTGCTGGTGTAAAATGAGTGGAATAATAAAAGCCTACACTTCCCAAGCTTCTGCTTTACTCGCAGCTGCCCCATTCACTTGACCTCATTCCTCTGTTTGGTTGAATAACTCATCTGCCAGTTTCCTAGTCCAGTAAATCTCTTTTGTTGAGAAGTGGGCTGTATATCTAAAGCAGTGAGGGTATTAATTCTTCACACTCACTCCTGCTTCCTCTCTCTTCATGTCTTTGACCCTGTGGCTTTGACCCTTACTTGTTGAAGTCAAAGTTTGCAGACGTAAAAGACTGATCAGTCAGGCCAATTAATCAGAAATATTTAGCCATTTTGAGATAAACAATGAACACTGTGGAAAAAAAGGCAATATATAATGCACAATTAATTTTTTATAACATTATTAAGTGGAATTTAATATATAAATACATTGTGAATATATTATGTAAATTTTATATGTAAACACATATGTAAATATTATATGTAAAATATGTTTTAAATTTCATGTTTTAATTTTCATTTGCTTTGAAGTTCTATTATACTTTCTTTGGCCATCGGCCACCCTGCACTCTAAGCACTGTCATCATGAAATAAAATGACATGACAAAATAAAATAATAAAATAAAATATAAAGTAAGTCTTATGAAAATAAATAAAAAAACAATATATAATATATAACAATATATTATGATATAATATAATGTAATATAATATATCCCATCTATCCCTTTTTCATTTGCATAAAGTTAAATATAGCATCTAACTTGAATAATGTCCATGTCGCACAGAAACGCAGCTTCCAAAAGCTGAACATAATTTTAGTCTTTGCCTAAAATTTAGAAAATGCTATAAAGTAGTGCTGGTGCTGAAAAACATCCAAAAGGAAATTAAATAACTGTTAACGTGGAAATCTGGAAGAGCTAGTTCAAACAGGTAAACTCAATTTTCCCCTCAACACCATTTAAGATTTTGATCCGCCTCTGAGATATTCCACTGGGACTGGAGAAGACATTCCTGCTGAATAAAATTTCCATCTAAGTGAGCCTTGATGAGATTCCTCTCTGCCACAGGCAAACACACATCGGAGCCACATGAGCAGTGCTGTATTTCATAAACATGAAAGATACATGTAGGCTACAGTACACTCTAGCTTGTGGGAGACTATGGTCAGTGCTTGTCATTGTTGAGGAAATTACATAAAGTAATAGTCAGAGGTGATGGATAATCCCTTCAGCCTTAGCATTATCAAGACTTGCTGAAGATATCCGGTTGAGGGTGATTCACAGATCTTTGGGGTCAGAATTTGAGAGCAGTTAAGACAGCAAAGGCTTCATAGTGTTTGCTCTGTGTATGCATAGCTGGGCAGAGGTCTCAGAGCCCTCTGTGGCCTGTTTGGCTTCCAATCACAAAGCATTAGGGAAATGAAGCTTTTTATTTCAGGATTCCATGGTCGGTGTGGTCGGGTAAGTCATTTCTGCTTTGCCACAGAGTAAGAGAGCTAAATGACTGTTAGCTGCCTGCATAAATGAGTGAAAAGCAAAGAGACAACAACCGAACCAAAAGGAAAAAGAAATGTGAAGGGAATGGAGGAATGGAGGAATACACAAAGCCAGCAATTGGGCTAACAGCCCCTCTTACGAAAAAAAAAAAGACAATTTTTATGTTTCCAATTGACAAAATATGTAGTTTTTATTGAAGTTTGATAGAAATAAAGACAACTAGAGGGAGTTTTCCTGTACCCCAGTTTTATGTTTTGTGTGTGTGCGTGTGCCTGTGGTACGATATGGGTCATTCCGTGTCAAATTTTGGATTTTGCTGATATTTTTTCTGTAGAAAGACAAACATATATAGTGACGAAAGCCAAAATGTCAGATGTGTATTTACTGAGTAATCCACTATTTTGTAGAGGGGGGTCAAAATGACAAATTTGAGCCAATTACAGGAGTGTAAATACGACTTTAGAAAGCTTTCAGCATCATTATATTATTTTTACACAGATGTTGGTAGGTCTATTAAAGGTAGGACTTTTTACACCCCTGTAAATTGGCTCCAAATCTCTGTTGAAATTTGTTATTTTCACCCCCTCTACAAAATAGCAGATTACTCAGTAAATACACATCTGTGACATTTAATATTTTAGCTTTCATCACTATTTATGTTTGTCTTTTTACAGGAAAAAAATATTAACAAAATTAAAAATTTGAGCCAAGGAAATTTCAGAAATTTGGTTGATTTGAAACAGAATGACCCATATAGCATTACAATATAGCAATAATTAACTACTCCATTCATCAACTGATAATTCAACAATCATCTATTTCAGTTAAAAACAATTGCCTTTCATTTGAAACATCAGCTATTTCAAAACCTCTTAAATACGTTTTTTTTTTTTTTTTTAAGAACTTGAATATTATTCTGTTTTCAGTAAATGTACCTCATAGAGCTAGAATCCTTCATTTCAACACCTGACCTCTAGCAAAGCCTACCAACATTTAATAGTCCTTTGGCTTTTGTACTGAAGTAACAGGACAAACAGTGACTTGTGTTTAACTGTGACCCACTGGCATTGACAAGCATACAAAAAACAGAGCCTAAACAAACAAACAGCTGTTTAAAAGCTCTTTGTTTGACTGCAGCTTGTGGGTAAATGTCCATAAAAGCTGAGAGGCTTCACTCCAGGTAGCCTAATCCTCAACTACAACACAACAACTCAAAATGCTCAAGAGTTGCTGTCAGCAGATAATATTATTTTAACACAATCTTTCCTTAAAAAGAGGTTTATGAAAAGAGTGGGACTCTCAAAACAAGTCAGCGAGGATGTTTCTGATTCTTTTTATTTCACTTGTGGAGCATTATTGTGGTTGAAGTCAGCTTGTTAAACGTAAATCACTTTAACAGAGCTAATCATCACAGTCTTGAACATTTTTTACCTACAAGATCTGTGTTTTTTAGCTACTTACAGCAATTACCAAAAAAAAAACAAAAAACAATGAATCAAAAGCAATCAAAACATACTTAAAATGCTTACTGGATCTCCTAAAGAGCAGGCCAATGAATTTAATTTGATTATAGGAAGAATGCCAAAAGATTTAGGCATGTTTGAATATTACAAATAAATCCAAAATTAATATTCAGCCTATGAACTGAATGCTGCAATAGGGACATGTTATGCTAACATTGTGTAGTGTCTAACACCCATAAAATGTAATTTCCTGAGATGTGGATTGCACAATTTTAACACTCCCAGCGTGTACATACACACATAAACACACATGTACACATTGCATGAACTGAAAATGTAGTTAGCCTGACACTTCTCCCACTTGGGCCACTAACAGTGCAAGAAGCATTCAATCAGTTCAGCAAAGTCAAAAATCCACAGTCTGTGCGGATCAGACAAAACACTTGTGTAAAATAATTTCTGCATATAAATACTAAATACAAGCAAACACCTGACGGCGTGTCCGGGTTCTGTATATCATCATGATCACCTCTGCTCAAAGAAATCCCAATGGCCAGCTGGTGTCAATAGATCTCTCTAAAGACACAAATGGCTTATTTTAACTTCCAAAAAACAACTGCAATTGCAAATATAAGGCCAAATACAGGACTGGCGTCGATTTAAAGGGACCCAGCTGGATTTTAATTGAAACATTCAAATAATTAAAAAAAAAAAAAAACACTAAACTAAACAAAACAGAAATTTTAAGAAATGTTCCATACGGTGTTGTGAGGGTGAAGTGAGAGTGGGACATTTTGGAGCCCCAAAGTGTCCAATTTTGATTCCTTTATGCCTTTCTCGTTCCATTTGGAACAGCATGGGTAAACAGAACTCATGCCAGGGCTGAACTGTCTATCACACTTTGTTAAAAGTGTCAATTGTTCCTCAGTGTTCAAGTCAAGGTACAGTGTATAGCAAAGAACCAGCATTTGGAAAAAAAACATGCATAAATGAACAAAAACCAGATTAGACTGAAACCTCATAGGGAAGCCACTGCCAAAGAATCCTTTACAAATGGCTTAATCAGCAATTAGTATGTGGGTGCATGAGTATAGCAGCATTTTCAACACCTAAACGATGTTTTTCAAAGTAAGCCAAGCTTAGTAACATCTACTTCCATCACTCAATGTACTACTGCAATTTCAGAGCCAGATTTTGACTACTAGGCCACATTATTTAGGCGAAAAAAATGTTCCAAGACTGACAGCGAGACCGAATTATGAATGTACAAAGCTCTCCTCAGAGATAGAAACCTGACGTTGTCAAGACCGGCACTGTGTGAAGGAAAAGAGAGAAATCTCCTAGATGACTGATACTTTGCACATATATTTTCATTTTTAAAGCAAATATCAATCTCCGACTGAACAGGCAGTAAAGGTTAGGTATTTATGAGCTCACTGGGAGTGTGGCAGGTACAAAGGCCCAACTGTGGGTGGCGAGAAATTTGCCAGTCTTTATGCATTGAAGGTTAGTTGAGTCCTTAATACAACGTAAACAGGCTTTAGCGCTTTACTTTCCGACACATTTACAGCTAAAATTAAAAAGCCATGTTTCATCATGCCCTCTAAAATGTGAAATGTAGCGTATCCTGGCACATTACATTGGGCAGGCAAGGGAAAGTAATTATTTGATAAGTGTTGGCAGACGGCTGAGCGCTTAGATAATCATGGCAGCTCATTTCCTATTATATTCACTGCAGACTTTTTGGCCTGTGATGTATATTACCATTAGCATTTTTCAGGCCAAAAAGGCAAAGGACAAGGTGGGTAAGACTTCTCTAAATTTAACCCAAAACAATATGCTGCCACAAGCCATATAAAGTTTACTAAATGCTGACAAGTTTAAATAAATATGATATTGAGCCATATGCTGGCATTCACTTTGGATAATGAAAAATAATAAAATGGAATTTGGATTTTTAAAACACGCCATACAAACACCATGAAAACAATAAATAAATGAGAAAAAGATGACATTTGATATAGATATATATAATTGAGTTAATTAAGTACAGCAAACTGCCACCTAGACTATAACAATATTCTACATTGTAAAAAATGATCGTGATTTTAACAGTAAAAAACTGTGAAAATGCTACAGTAAAAACCTGTTAAATGGTTAACGGTAAGTTCCTTTAAAATTTACAGAGAAAAACCGTAAACTGACGTTCCCAGAATTCCCTGCGTTGCATTTCAAATTCTGTTTGAATTTGACGTTTTTACTTTGAAATAACTGTTTCTTAGTTTTTTCTTATCAGTTATGTTTATTAGGGTTGTATGTTACATCTAATGTTGTTAAATTAATGTTTATTGCATATTTCAGTTTAATGAGTCTCACCATGATGGTGTTTAGTGCTTGTGTGAATGACACTGTGCACCTTCTATATATGCTATTATTTAAAAGCTGCTTGTGATGGCCTTTGGATCATCATGTGGCTCTCTCATCACCACCTGCATTTGGTGGTTATCAGTGTATTTCAAAGGTACAAAACAGATTTCAGTACTTTAATAGGTTGGTATATTAACATTATATCAGTTAAAGAAATTACGGTATTTAACTGTAAATTTAAGTTAAAACCGTAAAACCTAAAACGTTGTTACCGTATTTTTTATGGTAGAATTCCGGCAACCACAGCTGCCAGTTTTTTACCGTAAATTTTACGGAATTTTTTTTACAGTGTACATTACTTTGATGTCCCTCCATACATTTATCAAGATTACAAGATATTGATTTTCCATCCATTTTGGGTTATGAATAAACTAAACTAAAATCCATGTAACATGACAGATTTTTACAACATTAAAAAAAAACAATGCAACAACGTTTAAAAAAACCAGGTTGCAAAATCACCAGTTTGTGAGTTTATAATGATGTTCAATATCACTCTGAAGTCACTAAAGCTGGATAATGAAATTGAATGGCTATAAACTCTGCCAGTTACTCCACCACAAACCCAAACAGAGAGACACAGACTAAGAGCTTGAATCACACCATCACTAAAGACAAGTGAAAATACACAGATCATTCTCTAAGCCCATATCCAAGACCTAAACATCCAGCTCTGACAGAAGACTTACACAAAAGATAGGGTAATAGAGAGCAATTAATCAAAGTGTTAAAACTGCTGGTAGGCTATATATTTCCCCCTACGTTCTGTTCATTAAACAAGACAAGCCAAGTTTTTTAATCCAGCCAACTTTCAGTATTTAGTAATAAAAGATAAAATGCACAGTAACTTCTTGTGTTTGACACCTCAGATATAAAGATTTATAACTCTGCAGAAAGAGCAGAAAAAAATTTACAACTTGTGACATAATATACACAAGCATCTGACATTAAACAGATTTATAAAGTCATACCAACAAAAAGCAAACGGTTCACAAGAGTTGCATGGCTTTCACAAAGTTAGAACATGTGGTTGAATGGGCATTCCTTCAACATCTATGAAGGGTATTTTTTTTTAAGATGGGAGCCTTGATGCTTGAGTAACTGTACTGTACACTTGAAGACCAGATTAAACCAATGAATTTTACAACGACGAGTCAAATCCTCCCTCATAGGCTTTTCTTGGAGGCATAGTGGCTTTTGTGTCAACATCCAGTCTGGCAGTATAATGCACTGATAGAGTTCCACCCCAGTGATTTATAATCTACCAACTATTATTAAAACCAAAGACTGGATCACGGAAGCCGTCTGTTTCCATTTTACCCACCGCTCTCAAAAATATGACATAGCTAGATATATGTAGCGTAGTGTCTATAAAACTCCATCTGAAAAGGTTTAAATTTTGTGACAAAATATCCAGGGATACTATCTAGAACAGATGGGGAAACACTATTGCATTTATATCGACAAGGTGAAGTAAGCCACATATTGACAAAAAGCTCATCCACCAGATAAAAGGTCAAACTAACTCTAAGCCAAAACATAAAATGGAGTCCATGTCTCCCATCCTAAAGTACAGACATCCCAGCACACAACGAACAAAGCGGGAATCTGGAAAGAAATCCATCCAAACCACAGCACCAATGGTCTTAGTCAGTGCTTTAAGTTATAAATGAGGAGCAATTGTTAAAATTCCCCTCTGACAACTCAATGCAGAAAGCTTTGCATGTCATGGACTAACATTGAAAATGTCAGAGTAAAAATAATATATTACTTGATTTGCTAGCAGGTTGTTGCTTTGTCAGTAAAATTTGTCAAACCTGCCGATATACTGTAGTATAATGTAACTTAATCTGACAATTCAACTGAAATATTTTTAGTTGAAGTAATTCATGCTTAGGTTGAAATCTGATTAGCATTTCACACACTTGACACGCTTAAGTGTTAGTCTGCTTATTTAAAAAGAAATCTCTTATATTATACACATATACATATATATATGTATATATATATATATCTCTGTATGCTCATTAATATTAAAAAAAAAAAACATTATTATTATAAAATGACCAGAAAGTAAACCCGGTTAGCCTATTTTATAGTGTCCATGTTGCAGTGTATTTACGGGTACACTGATAATTTCCAACTACATGTACTCTAAGCTTATTTTGCAAGCTGTCTGTACTTACATACCGTTATTGTTTTAACTACTGCAGTAATCAATAATAGTAACATCCACTCATGTAACACATATTCTAAAATAAAGAGCTGCTCAAAAGTGTACAACTACATTCAAGTTGGTCTTTGGTATGTATACTCATGTCTCATCCTTGTAAACTAGGAAATAATGAAAAGCTCATAGAAGTTAATGTACCTTTTTAAGCCTTTGCTCAGTATAATTGGATGCTATCTTATGTCAAAGTGCTATTCTAAGGCAAATGAAGCAGCTCAGACCGTACAAAGAGACTCCAACTGAGAGCTTAAGACTGTTACTCTCTCAATCAGTGCACTTTAAGAGCTCTATTGTCATTCCAATGACATAAAAACTGTTTAGATAGCCCTTTGGCAACATGAGTCAATAGGTAAACAAAACAACCTGAGGACTACTGAATGAAATGACACCTCTAACTAGTTGTTCAACATCAAGTTTGAGTAAAATGACATATTAAATAAACTGTACACATTACAGCACATTTACAAATAAAAATTTAAAAACATTTAATTTACTTATATTGAATATTGCACTTTTATGTTATACGTTGGCATTGTAGTGTAATTTGAGGTATGTTTCCTCAAATTATTTCTAATAATAACATAAATATTTTCGACTGCTCAGTGTTTCCTGTGAACTCGACAGATGAGGCTCGGTTTAATTAAAAATAATTCTGTAATTATAAACACAGTAGTGTAAATGCTTGAGTTTAATCGCCTACCGCAGTTGACTACTAGCAACACGATGATCAGTGTGAAGTTGCGCTGGCATCCGTGCGGCTCTTTCACTGTTCCTCTGCTCATTTCTTCTGCCTCTGAGCGCTCTTACATCCACCGCAAGCTCTTCTCACAGGTCAGTGTTATAGCTGGAGAATGCAGAGCTCTTCTGGACTTTTCTAAGCCTCGGATGTCCGCAGAGGTGTAATGTTGTAGGCGGATGGTCCTCTGCTCTGTTCTCTGCTTCTCTCGCTCCTGTTTGGAGTTTGACTTTCTTCTCAAGAAGTTCCCGCAGTCTCAGGACATGTGCTTCTTAACGGTTTGTTTGGCGCCACCTGCTGCTTCAGTAGAGGACTGTTAGGGGGAAAAAATCTTGGGCTTAAATGTAATTAATTTGTGGGCACTGTTGGAAATGGGCTTTCTTAATATTTAATTAAACAATGACCTATATTTTGTGTAGCGGGAAGCTTAATAAAATATTACTTAATAAAAAAATTAATTAACTCAAATAAATCTCATTAACGTATAAACTAGCAGCAGCACGTTAACATGCAATTTTTCAAGTTCAAGTTCAAGTTCAAGTTGAGCTTTATTGTCATTCCGCTGCATGTGGGGACATACAGTGGAACGAAATGTCGTGCCTCTCAGGACCACGGTGCTACATAAATACAGACATACAACAATGAAGTAAAACACTATAAACTTATACACAACTAACCTACTAACAGATTTTAACTATAAGTATACTATATATAAATGTTTACCCTATACAAACTAAAGATAAAAATATAAGAAATAAAAATAGGAAATACAAACTATACAAACTATACAGATGCTTCACATAAATACTGTACATGTGCAGAGAGAAACATTGTGAGTCAAGCAGCTGGCTGGGGAACAGTGCAAGATGATCTGTAGTGCATGAGCATGTAAACATACATATATTGCTGAGTCTTTTGTGGGATTGTGTACACACAGCAGTGTGTGAAAAGTGTCTAGTGTGCACAGAGGTGAGTGTGTTACTACAGGTGGTTTGTACAGGCCCACTCACCTGTGTGTAGCACACTTTGAATTGCACAGAAAAGTTTCATACAGTCTGTTCTTTGGTGTGGTAAGGTTGGGGGGGGGGGATGGTCCATGTTTCAGGAGGTAGGGGTTTGCATGGGGTTTCAGAGGGGGGCAGGGTGGTTTGAGTTCAGGGCTCTCACAGCCTGGGGGAAAAAGCTGTTGAGCAGTCTGGCGGAGCGGGCTCTGATGCTCCGGTACCGTCTTCCTGATGGTAGGAGCTGGAAGAGACTGTGGGAGGGATGGGTGGGGTCCTTCACGATGCTGTTGGTTTTGCTGGAGCATCGTGCAAGGAAAATGTCCAGGATGGATGGGAGAGGGGCACCGATGATCTTTGCAGCTGTGTTCACTGTCCGCTGTAGGGTCTTGCGGTCAGCAGTACTGCAGTTCCCGTACCAGACAGTGATGCAGCTGGTCAGCACACTCTCAATGGTTCCCCTGTAAAAAGTGGTGAGGATGGGTGGTGGGAGACTTGCTCTTTTAAGTCGGCGGAGAAAGTGTAGGCGCTGTTGTGCCTTCTTGGAGAGTGATGTAGTGTTGGTGGTCCAGGTGAGGTCTTCTGTTATGTGCACCCCCAGGAATTTAGTGCTGCTGACTCTCTCCACAGTCGAGCTGTCGATGGTCAGTGGGGGGTGGTCAACAGAGTTCCTCCTGAAGTCCATCACAACCTCCTTTGTCTTACTCACATTGAGGGACAGGTTGTTTGCACCACACCATTCAACCAGTTGTGCCACTTCCTCTCTGTAGGGTGTTTCATCATTGTTGCTGATGAGACCTACCACCGTTGTGTCATCAGCAAACTTGATGATGTGGTTGGTACTGGACTTGGCAGTGCAGTCATGGGTCAGCAGCGTGAAGAGCAGTGGGCTGAGCACACAGCCTTGTGGGGCACCTGTGCTCAGTGTGGTAGTGCTCGAGGTGTTGCGGCCGACACGGACTGACTGAGGTCTTCCGGTTAGAAAGTCCAGGATCCAATTACAGAGTGAGTTGTTAAGGCCCAGCAGGTTTAGTTTCTTTATGAGCTGTTGTGGGATTATTGTGTTGAATGCCGAGCTGAAGTCAATGAACAGCATTCTAACGTAGGAGTCTTTATTTTCTATTTTCTAGTTATAACAAAAGTTTTTTGTTATAACTTTTGAAGAACAGCGTTAATAGAAAACATATATAAGAAAATTAATCACTAGTACAATATTTGGAAACTATTTTTTTTAACAACTCAATTTTGCATAATTTATTTATTCCCAAAATGCCTATTCAGCTCTATTCTTTGTCACAGTGGTAGCCACCAAAATTATAGCTTAAGAAACCCCTCTGAATCACAGTCTGTAATAACATTGGACATAACAAATACCCCCTTGCTCAAAAACACACAAAAACACTTCATTTCACCATTTACTCCATCAGTCTACAAAAGCCTTGGAAAGCCTGCTGGGAAATAGAAATACAACGTTACAACCTAAGGTTATTTTACAATTCCAACTCAAATTAAATTATGATTTCCTAACACAAATGAATTATTTTCCATTGTACAATGTTTAAGAATTGTTGCATTAGCTAATTTGTGTTGTCAGTTATTGTATTTAAAAACTAGTAAATAAATAAATAAGGCCACAGAATATAGTCGTATAAAAATAAAAAAAATCAATAAAGGACACCCAGGGTCTTTAAATTTTTATTTTTATTTTTTTTGTAATGAAGTATATTTTATAATGTTGTAAATAGATGAAAGGATATACATTTGTAATTAAAGTAATTTGGAATCAATTACTAACACAAATAAATATTAATAGGAATATTAAATATTACATTATTACTTTATTATAAATAAAGTAATAATGTATTAATGATATAAATAAATATATAATATTTTAATATTACCATTAACAATATAAATATTAACAATACCTACATGATAAACAAATCTATATTTTCCCAGAGTGTTTATTATAAAAAAGCAGACTGTTGTCCTGAGATCTAGAATATCTGTATTCTTCTTTGTTTAAAATAATATAAACTGTATAAAAAAAAAATTAAATACAAAAATCAAACAGCCTTTCATGTAGTGACATCTAATAAAGAGGTTGTATAAAAAATATTAAAGTGTATAAAAAGGTCAGGTAGACAGGGATCCTTAAAGAAACAATATGGTTGTTTGCTCATACAGTATGCCTATATCCTTTAACTTTTTAAGGTCCATAACTGTCAGCTGACCCTTTCTCTCTAATATCTAGACCCAACATGCTGCTGTTTCAGGTCTGTGAAGACCAGGCAAAGAATGGTAGCAATTTTACAAGCCAGAGGTCTTGCATCCTGACCTGTTTCTGTTCATTTATGTTATATCAGTGGAGGACAAGAAGAGTATGACATTCCTCTTTTGAAGTGATGGGCTGGGTTGACTCTCCAGATCCAGAGTTCATCCCTCATTTCCTCCAGTGACGTCGGCTCTCTGACACACACAAACGGCAGGCTGCGATCAAAGCCCAGTTAAAGTCGCACTCCTGCAGACTCTAATATGAGCTCACATGCTGGGAGGAGATGCTGATTGGTGGGGATGGAGGAGGGAGGGCTGTCCCCGCTGCTTTCATGAGAGCTTTTTGGTGGAATGAATTATGAAGGAATGGAAACTAATGTTAAGATATCAAACACATTACTGTGAGCATGCAGTTGCATAGAAAAGCTGTGAAGATTAATAAAGCAACAGGATCATAAGATTTTTTTCTCTCTACAGTCAAGCGTCTCAGTTTTCAAAGAAAAGCTCTACCTTTTCTTCAGCGCGATTGCATCTAATATTAAACATTTGGAAACCATTATCTGCTGAGCAGCAAAGCAGTTGAAATATTTGTGACATGGGGCTGTTTTCTTTCCGATGTCTATCTGTTTTATTTTCCCAAAGTAAAATAAGATTATTAAAATTGCAACCATGCACGGTGAAACTCATCTAATTGTAATGAGCAGGGGGATTGAGGGTTATGCGGGCCGCTTTGAAGGTCCATCCCCTTGGCCGTTTTCCACACACAGTGGATCTATTCAGAATGGACCTTCTGTTCTGAACCTTAAATGGAGTAATCTCTGGAGTTTCTAGGGTTTGTAGCTAATGGGAATAAAACTGTTTGAATTACAAATGAGAAGCTACTACTGAGATTCCTACTGTCCAAAAACTGAATTGAAGTTACTTGTGTTTTTTCTTTTTATGTAATATTCCGTTTTTTTTCTTCTTAGAGTTACATGATACTTATATTTCTGTCCTATTATCTATTTTAAAAAATTAATGAATTAAAAAATTAAAAAATGTAATTCATACATATGTGGCTTAAACACACAGTATGATGAGCATTAATTTCTGAATTAAAATTAATTATTTTGAGGGCCAAAAGTATCAGGGTGATACAATTGTCCTGATAATTTAAAAAAAAAAAAAAAAAAAAAAAAAAATCATTAAAAATGAAATTTTAAAAAGAACTGGTATTTTCATACAGTTTTTATAATCTTTTATTACTTGTTTTTAGAAAAACAACATCACAAAACTGTTTCACTGCTTATTAATATCTGAAAAAAAATTACCCATCAAATTAAAGTCATAGTGTGACCAACATGCAGAAACATGCAGGAAAAAAGTGATATATTATATAATATAATATAATATAATACAGTGCCCTCCACTAATATTGGCACCCTTGGTAAATATGTGCAAAGGCGGCTGTGAAAATAAATCTGCGTTGTTTATCCTTTTTATCTTTTATTCAAAAAATTCACAAAGTTCCAACCTATCATTGAAGTAAAACAATTGAAAGCGGGGAGAAAATTTTATGATGAAATGTTTTTCTCCAATGAATGTTGGCCACAATTATTGGCACCCCTAGAAATTCTTATGAGTAAAATATCTCTGAAGTATATTCCCATTCATATTTACTTTTTTTAGCACACCAGGGTGACTAAGAGCATGAAATTGTCCAGCCATGACTTCTGTTCCACAGAAATATAAATAAGAGGAACATAAAGCCCAAATTCCCTTAATCGTCCATCACAAGGAGTAAAACCTAAGAATATAGTTCTGATGTGCAGAGCAAGATTGTTGAGCTTCACAAAATAGAAAGTGGCTGTAAGAAAAGAGTTAAAGCATTGAAAATCCTCATTTTCACCATCAGGGGAATAATTAAGAGGTTCCTATCAACTAAAGATGTTATGAATCTGCCTGGAAAAGGACGAGTGTCTATATCGTCCTAATGCATGCTGAGGAGGAGAGTTTGAGCGGCTAAAGACTCTCCAAGGACCACAGCTGGAAAACTGCAGAGATTAGTTGAGTCTCGGGGTCAGAAACCTAAGAAAAAAATTATCAAACAGCCCCTACATCACCACATGATGTTCCAGAGAGCTTCAAGAAAAATTCTCCTCACTCATCCAAAAACAATCTCCAGCATATTCAGTTATCAGACACGACTGGAACTTCAAATGACACTGGCTTCTATGGTCAGATGAAACTGGAAAAAGAGCTTTTTGGCAGCAAACCCACCAGATGAGTTTAGTACAAACAGGGATAAAAGGTATCCCATGTCCATGGTTAAATACACTGCTGGATCGTTAATGTTGTGGCCAGTTTTTCTGCTGGAGGTCCTGGACGTCTTGTTCAGATGCATAGAATCATGAATTCTATCAAATACCAACAGATAAAAAATCAAAACCTGACTGCCTCTGTTAGAAATCTTATAATGGGCCGTGTTTGGATCTTCCACCAAGACAACGATCCAAAACAAACATCAAAATCAACAAAAAATGGGTCACTGAGCACAAAATAAATCTCAAGCTACCATGGCTGTCCCAGTCCTCTGACTTGAACCCTGTAGAAAATGAGTGAGGTGAACTGAAGAGAAGAAGCAGTGAATCTGAAGGATCTGGAGAGATTCTGGATGAAGAAAATGGTCTCTGATCTCTTGTCAGATGTTCTCCAAACTCTTCAGGCATTATAGGAGAAAACTCAGAGCTGTTACCCTGGGAAAAATTACGTTGCAATAATTGGGTGCCAATAATTGTGGCCAACATGAACTAGAAAAAGCATTTATTTCACAATGAGATTTTCACCCCACTTTCAATTGTTTTACTTCAGTGATAGGTTGGAATTTTGTGAATTTTTTGAATAAAAGATAAAAAGGATAAACAATGCAGATTTATTTTCACAGCAGCCTTTGCTCATATTTACCAAGGGTGCCAATATTAGTGGAGGGCACTGTATAAAGAGATGATCCCCACAGTCCCTCATGACTGTCAATATCCATACGTCTCTTAAAATAATACATAATTTAACCTTTTCATGCATGGCAAGAATATAATGATCAGGTACATTCACATGAGTAGACCTATATTGACTTGGTTATACCAGCTGACACTTTTTAAAGTCATCTATTTAAAACTTTTCTTGAAAACGGTATACAAGTTTTTCAGAATTCATTGAAACCACTGTGAATAGCACTTCTTTTCTTAAATTTTTTCTTTATTGTGGACACTCTTAAATGTCAGGCATCTTAAGACTAATAATAAAGACATAGATTTTCAAAGAGATGATGTATGTGTTGACATGCATTTGTTCTACCCAAATAAGGGCAGTGCTGGTGACATCATTTCTGGTAACTGACGATGTGTGCATGGTGAGACATTTTTGATTGGAGTTCAAGATGTGCTGTGACGGTGACCTCATTCTTGTGAAGATCTGTAAATGAAGTCTATTAGATCATTTACATTTAGATCAAAATAAGCCCTTTGAAACTAATCCCTTCCAAGAATGACACAGAATCAGTGTGCATACGAACAACTTGTGATTCCATCTACATTTGTGCTACTAACAAGCCAAGGCAAAAAGAGCAGCGAGGAGAGGTGATATTCACAAAACTCATGTATGATAGCGATGGGGCTCAAAGAGAAGACTTATTTGAAGTCTTTGAGTGGGTGGGTGGTCTCTCATTAAAGTTTTCCAGTCTTTTAGCCTCTGATAGCAGTTGCATTTGGTACAAGGGGTCATGTTTGATCATATGGAAGTAGGGTCAGCAAGAATTAGACAGCATAGATGTTATTCAAACACGTGTGTGTGTGTGTGTGTGTGTGTTTCAGGAAGAGGTGTGGTGGAGGGTTCTAAAAGGAAAATGAAAGATGCAAAGAGTGCAAGCATGACCCTGTTGCTGTATTTATTTTGCCTGGCTTTAGGAATGATTGCTCAAACTCGATCATGCTGATCTTCACCCACATGACCTGCTGACAACGATTGCATCTCAGCACATTCCATAAGGCTTTAACCTGGGCCCAATAAAATAAACAATATGGAGAAATACACTGTTGTTGTTAGGTCAAGAGGTCATCTCTTTCTCTGTGTCTTCTGTGTTATTGGATTCCTATGGTAATTGAGATCATAGCATAGCACGCTCTGGATAACAGAGGGGAGAAGAATGCAGAAAAGACCAACATGCCACACTGTGTGAGCTAATATTTTGGAATATTTAGGGTTCCTTGGGTTAATCTGTCATGCATCGTCCAGTACATAACTGGAATGAAAAGTTGATGTAGGTTTGTTTTCATTGAATAAACTGTGCATGGGGAACTGTGTGAACTTGGAAAAACAAATAGATTCTTTCTCTGCAGTTTCCCTGTTGCAATTTAGCTTTTTCTAACCCACATGTTGGAAAACAAGCAACGGAAATATGCTACTCCAGATGAAAAGTAAACTTACATGAGGTAAATGCTACACACACACACACACACACGCACGCACGCACGCACGCACACACACACACACACACACACACTCATGTTAGGTTTCTGTGAATTGTGGGGACTTTCCATAGACTTCTATTGCTTTTATACTGACCAAACGATATTTTCTATCCCCTAACCCTAAACCTACTCCTTACAGAAAACCTGTTTGCATTGTTACACTTTCAGATAAACATCATTTACAATTTTTTTTTTCTGTCGTGGGGACCCCACAATGTCAAAAATGTCAGGTTTTACTATCCTTGTGGGGACAATGTAGCATAAACAAGAACACGCGTGCACGCGCACACACGCACGCACGCACACACACACTTTATATGTATATATGTATGCAGAAATGATGATTTAGCTTTGCCATCATTATAAATCACATTTTAATATTACAAATCGAAAATTTCACAGTTACTGTATTTTTAATCAAATAAATGCCTTGAGTATAAGAGACTTCTTTTAAAAATGTACCTTTGATTGTGTACTAGCTCCATATCTCTAAAAATGTGAAGTACAATTACTTTTAAGTATGCTTTAAAGTGTCTTGAATGTTATATAATTTAAAATGTAAAAGATAAAAGCAAAGCAGATGTTGAAAGGGGTAAAATAAGTTTTAAGATTTCCGGAATATTATGGAATATAAAAGGTATATGCATTGGTTGCATTTTTGTTTTATCTGACAAGATCTCGTCTTTTTAAATATATGGCTATAATCGTTGTATTAGTGACCTTTTCTGAAAGCATTAGATCTCTTTAAACCTCTAGATTAAATAAAGATGCTGTGGTAGAAATATAAAGAGATTAAAAGAGAACTTCAAAATAATAACCTGACAGCTAAATACACAATGTTACTGCCATTACCTCATGTAATGACATCCAATGAAAATAAAACCTGCAAACCATTACTTTCCAGGCAGGACGTTCTTTGTTTCTTGCTCTGTCAACATAGGGGGACTTCTACAATGTGCAAACCTGTTCTGAAAAAATGTCCCACCTATTTATTCATCCAAAGCACAAACGGGAAACTATTTGAGAGCAGGTGTTTGATGGGTGTCCTGACAAGTACTAATAAATGGGTTGTAATAAAGTTGAGGTCATTTCTGACAAAGACTGGGGAAATGTTTTGATCATATGGGTATGTGTGTGTGCCAGTTTCAAATAGGCTGCTACATTTTTTTTTTTTTTAAATATAGGCCTATATATATTTTTCAAAATAAAGAGTTTTCTGTGCTCAGGTATGTGCACCTGATTTTCCATGTCCCATATTAACTAAATTGAAGGAAATTTCAAACCAAATAGACTGACTGGGAGTTTATGATGACAACACATCAGTTCATGAAGGCACTATATATACAGTGGGTTCAAACATACATTTGAGACCACTAATGAAAATACCTTTTTTTGTTTTGAATAAGAAATTATATCCAGGTATAGCATATATGATTTCATGTATATTCAAAAGGTATCACATGCTTCAATGGAAGCAAGAAAATCTGTCATTTAATTATTCTGACCTCTTTAACCAATTTAACATGCTCAGTGTCACAAACCTGATTGTTTAATTAGTGACTTAGAAATAGAAATAGGGCAGATTCTTAAGGTTTATTCATTTTTGTCATAACGTTTCCTTGAAATTTTTCATAATTTTAAAGGGATGGTTCACCTCCCCAAAAACTTCCGTCATCATTTACTCACTCCCACTTGTTCCAAACCTGTATGTGCCTCTTTCTTCTGTTGAACACAAAGAAAGATATTTTGAAGAATGTTGGTAACCAAACAGGGGTGTATTCCAGAAAGCAGTTTATATGACATACCCGGGTATGTTTGAGGATAAGAGAGCGGATAACCTCAGCTTTCAGTTCCAAAATCAGAGGTTACTTTCAGGGTATGTTAGTAACCATAGTAACTTGCTCTCTAAAGATAACCTGCTCCGGAGCAGGTTATGTTCGAGGGTTAGTTCACTTCAGAGCTATCAGCGCACGCGTGATCTACTGATGAACCTTCAGTGGGCGTGACAGATAGCGCACAACATTATATATTATTACAATATAGTTATGTAATATAGCCTACTACATATATATATATACATATAGTTGTATGATATGTTAAGTATAAAGTGCTAATATAAGTAATAAATAAGGTCATATTATTCTAATACGGTTATTATATTTATTTTATTGTCATATATAACTGTTATCTGTATAAATTATAAAACACTCATAACAGGTTTTACTCTAAAATTGCTATAAAAATTAAAGCCTTATGTCTAAATAAGTTATGTTCCAAATTTGAAGTTGACATGAAAAAAAATGAGGTTCCTATGAGATTTTATTTAGGGCGTTATACCACAAACAGCCACCGGGTGCCATCCAAACGCCATTGAATTATTTTAATGCATTTTTCTGTCACAAATGTCTACATTTCTCTGTCAGTATTACTTATATCACAAAATATGGAATCCTGAGACTCAGACCTTTCCAATGATATGTTTTTTGTCAAGATTATAAAAAGTTTTGATTCTAAAAGACTGTAATGCATTTTGTAATATGACACTTGACACCGCCCGCTAAGGGGGAGGAGACCATTTCCACGGTAACGCACTTCAAAATGACTTCAAAATGGTTTTCACAGCATGAATCTTGAGCTTCTAAGCTTTCAAACGATATATAATGTATGATGATTACTAAAAGATTTGATAGAGAAAAAGGACAACAACAAAAAGAGCACCAAGCGTCCCACAGGTGGGACAGTGACAGTTAGGTGCAATAGGTGATTGTCTTCAGAAACATTTTTTGTTATGCTGGCTGAAAGTCTCTTCATATCACCTAGCAATCATTAAGTTAAGTGGTCTTAATGTTTTTACAAATTCTGTGGAAGGTGTAGGACAAAAATGGTTCGTCCAATCAAAATGTTCGCTCCAAACATTATGAGAGGCTTTCCTACCTGCCTGTCAACATGTATTTGCATACCTCTGCTCACCCGGTTCGCGCAGACAGGATACGTCATCAGCGCGTTCACGCACGCTATGCAGACACAGCGAGAATGGCAGGCAAATATCAACAACCTGGTATTATAGTACTGTTACTAACTGTGCTATGATTCTCACTGGTGAATGACACATGATGTATTGTAGTAATGTTGTCTTTGGTCGTCTGGTTTGTGTGCGTATATGCCTTCAGGAGGCGTGGCTTTGGACAGGGATTTACAGGGAGGGTGGGACATACGCTTTCAGTGCTATCAGGCTAAAGTTAGCATTTTCCAAGATGTCCTACTGTACCTTTAAAGCATCCCTGTTTCTACAAGTAATGTTTATTACATGAAGAACAAATGAGATTATACAGTATGGTTTGTTTGCCATGCTATCATGAAGCCAAAAAAGTAAAAATCTGTTTTACATTTGCGAGTTCTCTAAAATTTCTTTGAAAGGCTTTTGAGAAGACAGAAAAAAAAAAGTTTGATAACACAGAGCACTGCATTATTTAATTATTTCATTATTTGTATTTATTTATTTTTTCCAAAATATTTAATGACTTGGGTATTCTGCATAACATCCAATTCTTTCTTCCGGAGATACCTCTAGACTCCCTGAATGGATGAACTGTGCGTTCTACAGCCATGGACAGAGTTTTATGTTTGCTATTTTGTATGTAAATTAATATAAATTGATGTAATACATACAATAAGAATGGAAACAAAAACTGTTTACAAATGAATACAGTAAATTCTACAAAGCCTTTTAGATTTTCGTAGATGGCAAAAGGTCTCAACATGACTACTGAGTTGCTCTTCACAGAACAGCTGATTAGCCTGAGTTTACCATGCCTCCTGTTTGGCTGAAAATATACAAACTGAGGTAAAGCAGAGAGTCAAGCTGTAAATTAAATAGTGGTGGCTTTCTCTCTAATATGTATATGAGTACAGCATATTCTCTCTAATATGTACAGTGATCTCTGATCTTTCATTCAAAAAAAAAAAAAAAAAAATCACAAAATTCTAATCTATTATTAAAGTATTTAATTTTTGGCACCCAATTATTGCAACCTTTTCCCTAGATAACAGCTCTGAGTTTTCTCCTATAATTCCTGATGAGTTTGCATAACACCTGATAAGAGATAAGAGACCATTCCTTCATACAGAATCACTCCAGGCCCTTCAGATTCACAGCTCCATGTTGGTGCTTTCTCTCTTCAGTTCACCCCACTTATTTTCTACAGGGTTCAGGTCAGAGAACTGGGACAGCCATGGCAGAAGCTTCATATTGTGCTCCATGACACATTTTTGTGTTGATTTTAATGTTTGTTTTGGATCATTGACCTGATGGAATATCCAAGCATGGCCATTATAATATTTCTAACAGAGGCAGTCAGGTTCAGGTTTGTTTTTGTTTTTTTTCTGTTTTTGATATGATCCATGATGCCATGTATCTCTTCATGTTCAGGACCTCTGGAAGAAAATAGGCCCACAACATTAAAGATCCAGCAGTATATTTAACTGTGGATATCAGGTACTTTTTATCCTTGTTTGCACCAAACCAATCTAGTGGGTTTGCTGCAAAAAAAGCTCCTTTTTTCATTTAACCATAGAAGCCAGTCCCATTTTAAGGTTGTGTCTGACAAATAAATATGCTTGAGTTGGTTTTTGGATCAGCAAGAAGGATTTTTCTTCAAACCCTCCTGAACAACATGTGGTGATGTTTGATTTTTATTTTTATTTTTTTTTTAGGCTTTCTGACCCCTAGACTCATCTAATCTCTGCAATTCTCCAGCTGTGATTCTTGGAGAGTCTTTGGCCACTCAACATCTCCTCCTCACCGTGCATATGGATAATATAGACACACGTCCTCTTCCAGGCAGATTTGTAACATCTGTAGTTGATTAGAACTTCTTAATTATTGCCCTGATGGTGGAAATGTGGATTTTCAATGCTTTAGCTATTTTCTTAAAGCCACTTTCTATTTTGTGAAGCTCAACAATCTTGTTCTGCACCTCAGAACTATATTCTTTGGTTTTACTCCTTGTGACTGATGATTAAGGGAATTTGGCCTTTGTGTTTCTCATATTTAGAATCCTGTGGAACAGTAAGTCATGGCTGGAAAATTTCATGCTCCTAGTCACCATGGTGTGCTAAAAAAATGTAAACATGAATGAGAATACTTCAGAGAGATTTTACTCATAAGAATTTCTAGGGGTGACAGTGATTGTGGCCAACATGTATTGGAGAAAAACATTTATTTCATGTGAGTTTCCCCCCACTTTCAATTGTTTTATTTCAAAGAAAGGTTAGAATTTTGTGAATTTTTTTTTTTAATGAAAGATCAAAAAGATAAACAATGCAGTTTTTTTTTCTCAGCCACCTTTGCTCATATTTACCAAGGGTGCCAATATTGGTGGAGGGCTCTGTTATGTAATACTGTATACAATAAATTATTTTTTTTATTGTATGGTGTATTTTTTTATTGTATTGTAAAATGGTTTGCTCTTAGGACAGAGCAGCAACAGAAGAAAAATAGCTACAAGGGCTTGAATTTATTAAGTTATTTGAAAAATTATAAATGTATTTGCATGAAATACCTTTGACACACACATACATATATACATATATATATAGTGCTGCTTGAAAATTTGTGAACCCTTTAAAATTTTCTATATTTCTGCATAAATATGACCCAAAACATCATCAGATTTTCATATAAGAGAACCCAATCAAACAATAAGGGAAAAATATTTTCTTTGTAATTTATTTATAGAGAAAAAAATGATACAGTGCTACATATCTGTGCGTTGCAAAAGTATGTGAATCTCTTGGATTGGCAGTTAATCTAAAGGTGAAATTAGAGTCCATCTGTGTAGAGGCATTTTCAGTCAATGCAATGACTATCAAATGCCAGTACGTGACCTGTTTTATTCAAAGAACAGGAATCTATCAAAGTCTGATCATGTTTGTGAAAGTGAATCATGTCACGAACAAAGGAGATTACTGAGGACCTTGGAAAAAGAGTTGATGTTGCTCATTAGGCTAGAAAAGGTTACAAAACCATCTCTAAAGAGTTTGGACTCCACAAATCCACAGTCAGACAGACTGTGTACAAATGAAGGTAATTCAAGACCACTGTTACCTTCCCGAGAATTGGTCGACCAACAAAGATCACTCCAAAGCAGAACATGTAATAGTCTGCGAGGTTGCAAAAGTTCCCAGGGTAACTTCTAAGCAACTAAAGGCCTTTCTCACATTGGCTAATGTTAATGTTCATGAGCCCACCATCAGGAGAACACTGAGCAACCATGGTGTGCATGGCAGAGTTGCAAGAAGAAAGTCACTGTTCTCCAAAAAGAAAATTGCTTGGTAAAGATCATGTGGACAAGTCAGAGGACTATTGGAGAAAGGTTTAATGGATGGATGATACCAAAATAGAATTTATTGGCTTAAATGAGAAGCTATTATTTTTGGAGAAAAGAACACACTGCATTCCAGCTTAAGAATCTTATCCCATCTGTGAATCGTGGTGGTGGTAGTATCATGGCTTGGGCCTGTTTTGCTGCATCTTGGCCAGGACAGCCTGCCGTTATTGATGGAACAATGAATTCTGAATTATACCAGCAAATTCTAAAGGAAAACATCAGGACATCTGTTTAAGAACAGAGTCTCAAGAGAACGTGGGTCATGCAGCAAGACAACAACCCCAAGCACACAAGTCATTCTACCAAAGAATGGTTAAAGAAGAACAAAGTTAATGTTTTGGAATGGCTGAGTCAAAGTCCAGACCTTAATCCAATTAAAATGTTGTGGAAGGACCTAAGCAAGCAGTTAATAGGAGGAAACCCACCAACATCACAGAGTTTAAGTGGTTCTGCACTAAAGAATGGGCTAAAACTCCTACATGTTATTGTGCAGGACTGATCAGCATTTACAAGAAACTTTACCTTCAGTTACTGCAGCAAAAGGGGGTCACACCAGATACTGAAAGCAAAGATTCACATACTTTTGCAACGCACAGATATGTAACACTGGATCATTTTTCTCAATAAATAAATGACAAAGAAAATATTTTTCTCTCACTTGTTTTATTGGGTTCTCTTTGTCTACTTTCAGGACTTATATGAAAATCTGATGATGTTTTGGGTCATATTCATGCAGAAATATAGAAAATTCTAAAGGGTTCACAAATTTTCAAGCAGCACTGTATTTATAAAATTTGCCTTGTTGCTATCTAGAAACAATGCAACTAAAACCACAATTCTGACTATATTCTTTTTCAAATCTGAGAATAACTCTACAACTCTTACATTTCATGAAATATTTTTAGACCATGACGTGATTTTGGTTAAAGGAGACTCGAAAATGCTAACTAGTAGTTACTAACTATCTAAGCATTCATACAGTTTTTTTTTTAATCCACACAATCAAGTTCAAAATTGCCCAATCTGGCAACACTGCAGGCAGACACATGAGAACCTTCATCTCACCAATCCTCAACATCACTTGTATGCTATGTATATGTGAATATAAATTATTAATATTTAAGATCCTGCCAGATACCACATTTTTAATTCCGAGTACAAACTTGATTAACCATAGACTCTTCAGGAACCGTAGACTCTTCACTATTATGGCAAAGACTTGGATGCACTGGGGTTAAGATCCATATGCGGTTCTATAATCATTAGCAGAATCAGAATACAAACAGGAATGGGTTGTTGTAAGCAGAGTATCAGCAACAACGTAGACTTAACTGTAATCATGGTCATAACAGTCAGGAGATCAGGGCAGGCAGCAAACAGACAGAAACAATAATCTAAACAAACGAGGCAGTGGTCAAAAGGGCAGACAGCCAGGGTCAAGAGAACTATAAGCCAAATGGTGTCAGAACCAAATAAGACAGTAGGGAAATAAAGGCTCAGAACTATCGAACATGGCAATACAAGACTTTGCACTGAGCCTATCATGCTTAGTGATTAAATAGTCTGTTAAATACAGGACAAGTGTGTGCAATATCAGTCCAAGAATGTGCGTTCTGGGAAATGTAGTCCAGAATCTAATACTCAGGTGAGGGGAACTTCCAGTGGCAGATAGAGGATATTGACATTCAAGAGTTTATTTAATTAATATTGAGTATTAATTGATGTCTCAAAAAATGGTGTTTTAATTTTCTCTGCCAACTGCTGAGAATTGACTGACTCCCATTTCAAGGCACAGAGTGGTGTTTCCTTCCTGAATGATCATGACTCTTTGAACCAGTCGGTTGAGTGAGTGATTTAATGACCTATTAGCTATCCACCTTATTTTTCACGTAAGCGCGGGCACCGCCATTTTCGAACTATAATGTGTCAGATATCCGGTAAAGCACTTCCACTAGCAGTAGTTGTATTGTGATTCCGTAGTTTTGCGTTCACTGTGTAGATTTTACAAGCTACTTTACTTTTAACAGACATCCTGCATTCAGAGTCTTCACCCAGCAAGACAAAAACAGATGCAAACAGATGTCCTGATTCTTCATCTCAGAGAGACAAAAGTGGACTGACCAAGTTCTGAGCCTCTGACCCAAAAGCAAAAGACATACAGACATTTGTAACAAGTAGTGTTAATTTCATTAACGAAAAATATGATGAAAATTGTTTGTTGATGAGCTTTTTTCCCATGACTAAGATGAGAGGAAGACGAGATGACAATAAGGTCAATAAACGAAAACTATCAACTATCAACATGCAATTCCATTGACGAAAAAAGACGAGACTAAAATGTATTAAAAAAATAAATAAAAACTTTACTAAAAACCTCTCTTTATTTTCGTCAAAAAAGAGACAAAATGTTACTGCGGATTGCTCTACACGCCTCTACTATGTGAGCTTTCATGTGTGCGGTTGCCAGATATCAAGAGTTCAAATCCCTGAATCAGAGCTTCGTTGTCACAATGATACATTTTCTGTCTGGTGTTTTGCTTATTTTAAGCAATCTGGAAATCATGGGCACGTACTCGCTCCTAATTGCGGAAGGGCCGCCAACGATGATCTGAAAACAGCGACAAACAAGCTGGAGATTAGTGATCAAAATGAAAGTGTCACTCAGACGGTCTGTGTTCTGTCATGAGATCTCGACTGTATTGTTTTCAATTGTGATTGCTGAATGAATGCACTTACTTAACCGCTGTTGTTTAATAGAGAAAGGCTATTGCAATTTGGAATTAGTGGAATTACTATTAGGAATTTCACTGTTATAATATTTTTCGTTTATTTTACCAGTTTTCATAATGTAGACAGAGAGAGTGAATAAGTCTTTGGTATTCATTTATATAATAAAAAGCCTTTAATAAATCAGTACACTATAGACGAGGTAAAATAAACGTGTATGAGTCCACATTGTTGATTTGTGCTTACTGGTGAAAGTGCAATACCTGAAATGCAAAGTAAATTTCTCAAATGACAACAGTCATTACGATTATAATTTTGAGCAAAAATACATTTAATTTGGTTTAACCATTATACAGCTTGATGAAAATGTGACTAAGATTTCATTGACTAAAACCTGACTAAAATGCTCATTTTGTTGACTTAAACTTGACTGAACAAAAACAGGACAAGGTTGACTAAACATTTGAGTACATTTGAATACAACTGAGTAAGACTAAGACTAAATTAAAAATGGCTGCCAAAATTAATACTGCTCTGCGGTTAATTAATAATAATCTCATTGCTAAAATGTCAAGTTTTCATTGACTAAAACTAGACTAAAATACTTCAGGTTTTCTTCGACTAAAACTATACTAAAATACTTTAGATTTTTTTTTACTAAAACCAGACTAAAATATTGAGACTTTTAGTCAACTAAAACTTGACTAAAACAAAATAGGATAAGGTTGACTGAATATGATAAAAACTAACAAGGACATTTAACACGGGACTAAGACTAAAATTGAAAATAGCTGACAAAATTAACACTAGGTTAAGCTCTGAGGACCGAACCTTCACTTTAAGGAACTTTCATCTGTGTGTTCCAGATTAAGGACCATTTGGTGCTCCAGGAGATTATCATTCCACACTCCACAGCACTACTAGTTCAAGTTTGTTGAAACAGATTCCTGCTTCTTTCCTCACTGCATTGTTACCCAAACACAACCAGTGGAAAAAGTCACTGCAGACTGCTCACTCGACTACTTGGAACATAAATAGCAACTTAACCAAACGTCTTTCCAGAGACCTTGGCATTGTTGTATATTATCAGTATGTGATTTTCTAATTTACATCAGATAGCTGATATCAGTTAATAACAAATAATCTTTTATTTATTTGCTTGACGCATAATTATTCACCTTATTACTTTCAGAGAAGCAACAGTTTATCATTATGCACTTTATTTTTTTATCATTTGTGGTATTCATTTAATAGTTGTGTTGATTACTTTTGCTTATCTTTTGTTAATAGCATTTATTTTATTACATTTGTGTTCTCCTTGTGTTAATAATACAGTAAGATAATACAGTAAGTTCATGATATTGCACCTTAAGCAAAGTGTAATCCAAAAATCAGAACATCATCCATCGCTTACGTGAGTACCAATCAATACAATGCCCTATAGTCCATTAACAAGCTCTGTGTTGAGCATGATAATATCATAAGTGTGAGATCAGTTATTTGTGCACATTTCTTGGTTTCTGTGGGTGTAATGTGTATGTGGCTGTGTTGGGTGGATACAATAAAATACTTGTATGTGGATGTTTTAAGGATTTGGATTGTGGTGAATTATGTCACTCTTGGAATGTCTAATTGGGATTCTACCCTTCAATCCTTTAATTCTATCCTTTTTGCATGGCTGATCTGTAATGTAGAACAAGTCTGTCCTCTGTTCTTTAGCAAACACTGTATTTAGAATGAACACAACTGTCATGCCAAAACAAAGAAGAAAATTGGTTCACATTTCATCTGCTTCTCCTCAGTGAAGTCATTTGAACATCATTATTTTATCCTTAACTACCTCAGACTCTCAGAAAAAAAAAAAAAGATACAAAAGCTGTCATGAGGCGGTACCCCTAAAAAGGTACATCTTTGTACCTGTTTACCCCTTGTATATTAGTACTTTGAAAGTGCATATTAATTCCTAAAGTGTACTCATCAGTACCTAAATGGTACCTATTAACATCTTTAAAAAGAGTGTTTTAAAAGAATGTAGAGTGAAATAGCACAACTTTGAAGAATGGCTCAAGGCTAATTTATTTATTTAGTGACCTACATGACGCAACATTACAGGTTTCATTCGCCTGAAATATTATTGATAAGGGACACTGTAGTGCTATGGTAACCACTATAACAAATTAAAGCCCTCTAATACCAAATTATAGTAACCAATATAACAAATTAAACATTGTTGTGAAATGGCTGTGGAAATTTTAGTCTGTCATTTGGCCTTGGGTTGTAATTAGTCACGAGTGGATTTGGGTGTTTGAGTCTCAGTCTATGCAACCCTGATCTTATTCACCCTATGCACAAATAAAGATCGAGTGCATCAGAGAATTACTGGTAAATTATTGACTATGAATCAAAAATATGTGTCTATGGCCTACTAACATAGAATACAGGATATAGAAATAAGAATTAAGGTGGGGTGGAAATTTGAAGCACGCTTATATGTGCTCATCTGTTTGTTTCCAGTTCTGAGAGCTGTGTGTGTGTTTTTCTGAATGTGTGAATTTGTTCTTCATCTATTTGTCCTCATTGATTTGAACTATCCAAAATGAGTTACATTTTATTAATTTAAAAAAAGACGTTATTTTGTATCAAAACTTTTACAAGTGTATTTTAATGACAAAATATTTTAATTTGTCTTGCATATATTTTTTATTAAATCAGATAACGTTTTAAACTGTTAATGGGGCATGTTGTCACATTTCACTTTAATTCAGGTAAATAAAGAAAAAAGTATACACTGTTTTAGTGAAACAAGATCACATGGACATGTGAAATAATGTTGAAAAAATCCTCAGAACCTGAAGCAGACGTAAACAAACTAAAAAAGTTTTATGTTTATTAATAGGAATGACATTTATGCAGTTTAAATTGCATTCAGACATTCCAAATTTGGAAGAGAATTCCACAGAAAATGAATAGAAAATCAGAATATATAGAACAGAATATAAAAGAATCGGTTACTGACAAGAACACAATAATAATAGCCTACAATATAACTGAGTAAAACAGAATATGTTGGGGAATTTACCAAATATGCATCAGTGTTACAACATCCATAATGCATTGAGAAGTTTTTAGCTCTCAGTGCAATGCGAAGATCTGTCATCTGTTGCTGCTCCAGTTTTGCTTGTAATAACCGGTATCGAAGAGGAGGAGGATAGCTACTGCTGCTGCGGTCAGAGTGAGTCAAAACCGGGATGGAAATTGAATATGAGCCGCTGTCTGAACACATGCATCCATTATTTCTGCAAGCCAGACTCACTTCAACGTGATGCGCTCTCGTCTACAGCATCCCTCTCTCCTCCTCCTCTGTGAGGTGGGCTCATTGAGGCGTTTCTGAGAATACAGTATCACCTGACTATCTACCTGGCATCGGCTTATTAAGAACAGATGATGATGATAGAGGAGGATGAAGCGGAGGCTCATCAGGTGGATATGGAGTCGGATTTGGTTAGCAGACCTCGCTCATGCAGCTGGACGAACGACTTCTCATGTGAGGTGAACGCGGATGTGTCGCTTAATCTCTCCATATTTAAAGTAGATTCGGATCATGTTCCATCACCAGCGTGCAGGAGGAGGATGATGATGCTGGATGCCGGAGGATTTCACGACTTAACTGGAGCTGCGCTGCGCAAAACCAAGGCATCCTCCCGGCGGAACGCGTGGGGAAACCAGTCCTACGCGGAGCTCATCACCCGAGCCATCGAGAGCACACCCGAGAAAAGACTTACCCTGTCTCAGATCTACGACTGGATGGTCCGATATGTGCCCTATTTTAAAGATAAAGGAGACAGCAACAGTTCTGCCGGATGGAAGGTAACACATGATACATGCGTGCACACAATGACAATTCACGTTTGTTGGTCAAGTTACACTTAGGCTACAAGGTGCTTGACTTGGTGATTTGCTCTAAAATTAGTTAACACTCCACAGCAATTTGTCATAACATTACATGAAATGCAATATTCAGTATTCAATATGTTCTGTATAGACATACATAATACTATATAATAATACAGTACACAATAAAAAATATGTATCCTGGGTGCATAATGGGTAAAGAGAGCACATGAAAGTATGCTTAAAATATTATTGTTCACTCATCTGTATTTAGAACCCCATTCCTGACCTTTTATTAATTTGAGACAGATTCATTTTGGAAAGACAGAGCCTCGTTCTTAAGCTCTGGTTATTTCATACAGAGAGAAAAAAAAATGTGGGTGTGGGAAAGAAAGGATGTATGCAAAATGTACAAGTATAATACAATGTGTATTTTATAATACACATAAAATTGCTAGAGCATTTCTAAGTGGATGATGATGGAGCACAATGCATTTTAGGAGGGAAACCTCTGCATAATGTAATCATGCATTATCAGTTTCCCACTGCTCAAATACTCTGCAATCAGACTGATTCATTCCAAACACTTGATTCATTGTGACACCTTTGTAATTTTCTTTTATTTCGGATTTGAACTTCACACTTTATTAATTTACAGTTACAAGCATCAGATTTCAAGAACAACAATAACAACCAGCATTATTTACTTCACCAGAGTTCTGAAACAACTCACCTTTAAATGGTCCTTTATTTTCTATTTGGAGAGAACTGTAGTCTTTGTTCAGGGGTGTCTCAAAGTTCTGAACTCATGCTATAATTTTAGCTCTTATTTGTTCTATGCACATTATTCACAAGGTCAGACAAGTAATGTTTGTATAGCTCAATCAAGAATTATGTTGTCTTGCTCAGTGTTAATATCCCTTTGAATAAAAATGTCAATTGCAGACTAATCAGACAAATACAGGTTATTTAGCTTTCAAATTAGTGCCTCTAAGTTGGGATTTTCCATGAGAAAGGATTTTCTCTAAGAATTGTAGGGCTGTTTGTTGGGTTACATTTTGTGCTCAAATTGTCTTTTGAATTTTTCAAGGTGTAGTTTGTTGTGTTATGCAACTAAATCCAAATGGTCAGCTATGGTACTAAAGTCTGGTACTTAATAGTATTTGTTGTATTTTGTCAATGTTTCATCCAATAATGATCTTAACAGAAAATACTTGAGCGACATACTGTTGCTGTGGTTACCTCCTCAGACAAATGCGACTCAGTTTTGTTCATGAGTTTCTATGTAAAAAAAAATAAAAAGAAAGAAAGAAAGAAATTGGAATATAACTTTTGTGGAGGTAAGTTTAAACATCCATCCATCCAGTTTCCAAACTACTTGTTCTATGTAGGATCGCAAGGATCCTGGAGCCCAATCATGGGCAGTAGTCAGGGAAACACCCTGGATGGATTGCTGATCTTATTGAATTCTATTGACAGTCATATAGTAAATAATAAAATATTTACTTACCTTCCAACTATTTGATTTGGCTTAATTGTGAGGAGGAACAATTTGCACCTTGATGTTGTTACACATGAAACAGATAAGTAGACATCAACTGCAAATATTACATATGCTTATGACAAAAGTGTTGTTTGTCAGAAACACATGTCTTAGATTAACTGCGCTGAACTGTGTCAACAAATTGGGGATGCTATGATAGCATTGATACTATGGTTTGCCACTTGGACTTTGCTAGAAAAAGATAGAATGAGTTAGCAGCCTTACAATGGACCCACAGTCTGCTTAGCCCTCAAAGTTCAGGGCAAATGTAAGCCCATGTCATTAAAATGAGCTCTTCAGAGGTGTGTTGAAAGGGAATTAGCAGCATTATCTTAGTATCAGCCATTGCCACAAAAAAAACCTGTTGAGACGCGTCCTGACCCACACGATGAAGGCGATCTTTATGCCTTTCTTAGCTCTAACCTGACGTTGAAAAATGCATATCCTTCTGTCTGAAACAATGCAAAACAACTGGAAACTTTAAAGAGGACAGACAAGCATCAAGGGCAGATATTTGATTGTATTCCAATAGTTTATTTCTTCAAATTTCATCAAATCAGTTTTTTAATCGTGCGATGACCATATGTTGACCATACATCTGAAATGAAATCCATGGACAATTCTTGTTTAGCTTCTTGTTTAGCTATCACTGAAAGTTTTATAGTTATTATTTATTAATTTTAAAAAACAAAACAATTATATTATGTTGTCCAATTATGCCAACCAGTCCCGATGTGGGAATTGTTGACACAGTCCTATTGATTTAAGAGGAAAGTAAAAAAACAGAAAAGATAAAAATGTTTATTTTAAATAACTTTCATATATTTTAGATTTATTTTAGTTTTTTTTATAACAGTTTTGCAAGTTTTTTTTTTTTTTTTTTTTATCAAAAATTGAAAAGTTGTCCTGACAGAATGAGTGTGATTCAAAATGAACCTAGATTTCCCTAAATAGTTTTTAGTATTGTGATGAACTGTAGCATATAACACTCAGTCATATTTTCTACATAATTAGCACAGTTGTGAACTGTAAAAACTGCTTTGTATAACTCGCTTACAAATGCTCGTAAATGATGCTCTTTCACTCTTTCTTGACTGTCATTCACTCTGTCTGTGGTCTAGTTGTCCGTGGTCTAGTTGAAATTAGTAGATGAAGAGAAGTGATAACATGACTTGAAGCTGCTATAGCAAGCAGCGCCCTCTGTTGCACTAAACAAACCCCACACGACAGAGACAGAGCCTGTAAGTTCTTTTGGTCTGTCTTGCCTCATTAGGTATCATTTCACTGTTGCTGAAACAGTAAAAAAAATACCAGGAAAACAGTGATTTTTGGCACTATTTTCAATAGCTTTGTGTGAGGAACAGATAGCTTCAATGTGATGACATAAAAAAGACAGTGTACCACAAAATAATAAAATAGAAAAACTTATTTTTCTATAAGCTGTCATTATGTGCTGCATGTCCAATGTAGTCAGCTTTACTGACTCAAATGACTCTTCTATGAGCTGGTTCTTTTTGGTGAGTCAAAAACACACAGCTTTTTCTCCTTAATATTTTTGTGGAAACTGTGATACACTTGCATTTAATTTGACCATTTAATTAATTAATTCATTGTATTTATTTATTTATTTATTGAGAAATTAATACTTTTATTGAGCAAAGATGCATTAAGCTGATCAAAAATGACAGTAAAGACATTTATAATTTTACAAAAGATTTGTATTTCAAATAAATTCTGATATTTTTTACTTTCGATTTACAAAATACTAATGTATCACAGTTTCCACAAAAATATTAAGCAGCAACAACTGTTTTACTATATTTTGTGCAATAATAAATAATCATAATAATCAAATAAATGCAGCCTCTGTGACGAGAATGTGCACCCTAGTGAGAAGTAAATATACTAAAATATGTCTGAAATACATTTATTTCATGCTAAGTATACTACAAATACAATTACAACTTTATGTACTTAATAAAAATACCCTGCAATTGTACTTTTGGTGTACTAAACTGGTATAATTAAAGTCTGCTAAATTTTGTAGCCTACATAATGCTATTTAATTGTGCGAAAGTAGTGCTGAAGTCCAACTAAAGATACACTGAAGGATTTCTGATTGTGCTAAAATGGAACTATTGCAAGTATACTTAAGGTACATTTAAATCTTGCATATAAAGACCAATATTCAAAGATCATACAATCCTTATCAATAGTGACATTAAAACATATTTTGGGCTTAATATTAAGAAAGTAGTACACCAAATAAAGTTTCATTATAATTTTTATATCAGTGAGTATTGAGTGATATGTCAGTAAATATGTTAATAGATTTGAACTATACTTAGTATGAAATAAATGTATTTTAAATATATTACTTTTTTACTATAGGGAAATGCTCTCTGAAAGCAGTCTATGAATGATTTCTGTACAAAAACAAGCAAAAAATACTAATAAGCTTTATGATCTAGACTGTCTTTGGCAAAATGTTGGTCTATTGATGGCTGCATAAAAGTGATTGCCTGTCACAACAGAAAATTACTCTCTCCTCATTATTGTCTTTTTTTAATGTTTTCAATGCCCTTGTGGGTGTGTGCATTTTTAATCCACCATTTGAAAGAATGTCATGTTGATATTCTGTGTGTGTGTGTGTGTGTGTGTGTGTGTGTGTGTGTGTCAGCGTGATGGCTGGTAATGTGCTGCCAGGGTATTGTGCGGCGGGTCAGTACGGGTGCCAGGCAATCAGTCAGACTGTAATGTGAAGTGACTAGAGTGTTATTTATAACATGTCTTTAAGGTCTTTAATGGTGCAAGATAGCAGGGCAAAGAGTCAGGAGCCAATGAGAAAAAAAGAGAGATGACAGACATTGAAATAAAGAGAGAGCAAGCAGGTTCACATTTTGTATATATAAATACAAAAACAGTTATAACATCTGTTGTCTAATATTTATTTAAAGTGCCCCTATTATGGGTAATGAAAGGTTCATATTTTGGTTTTGGGATTCCCCAATAACAGGTTGACATGTATGCAAGGTCAATGAACACATTCATTGTCTTATAATATGCATTTATTTTTACCTTACTTGCTCAGTGACTCCCAAACGATTCGCTCAAGGATTCATTTTTCCAAACCCCTCCTTTGCGTGACGCTAATCTGCGGTGATTGATCTGATTGGTCTCATTTTCATTTCATCTGGCCTGTAATGCCTGATAAAGCAGTTTTTGTGAGGCAGTGCTGCTTTGTGTACAGCGTTACCGTGGAAACCACTATTTTTACCGCTCCAAAAGCGGCACCTAGTGGCAAAGAATGGATTTGCATTTTCATTCAAACCAACGCCGAAAGACCAACAAGTGGGCGGGCAATATGCAAACGTTTCATGTTGACATCAACATGAAACGGCTTGGGATTCATTTTAAAAACGACTCGTTTCAATGATTCAGAGTCGAATCTTTCTTTTGAGAGACAATAACTTTATTTAAAACCCTGCATATTTAAAACTCATATTTAAAACTTTGCAGGATGTTTTCATTCACTTAGAGCTGTGTTACACACTGCATGAAAGGTAATTTTCAACAATCCATAACAGGGGCACTTTAAGATATTTCAAAATGCATCATGGGAGACAGTAAGTGAAGTGCTTCTTGCAGCATGTGTGTAAAAGACTGTAAAATACTGACACAAAGTATATGATTAATATCATGACATTAAAGATTTCTTTAGAGAAATTCCAATTTACTGATCAGTTTGCTTCTTTAAATGAGAACAAAAATGGCTTCTTTGAGACTATATGAGAATACAGGAAACAAATCATGTGGAAAATCTTACGTATATTGGGAAGAGGAATTGGTGGTTTGTTGCTTGTCCGCAGCAGATTCCTGTAGCTCAAACTGAAGAGCGTGGCGTTAGCCACACCAAGGTTATGGCTTCATTTCAGTTGTGTGTATTTGGATAAAAACATTTGCCAAATGCAAAATGTAAGGTGTGTAATTATCAGAAATTACTTCCACAGAAATACAGCAGGACGTTGCACTTCAAGCTTTTCAAGTATTGTGTGTTGTCCTTGGATATATTTGTCAGCATCAAATTTTAGCTGTTATTATATTTTAGTTGCAATAAACCACACACAAATGTGTTTGTGCTTTTTATTTCTTAAAAAGCACAGTCTGATAGATATTTCTAGTTATTTTCCCAATAGCAAAGAATGACTAATATCATGGACAGGATTTGTAGTCCTTACCACTAGTATATGACAAGTTGCTATTTTTCATTCATTCATTCATTCATTCGTTCATGCATGTATGTATTTATTTACTGATTTATTTATTCATTCATTCATTTATTAAATGAACAGATTTCAACTGTTTTCTTGCTCACTGTTATATGAATGTCACAAAAAGAATAAAAATAAATAAATTTTTTTACTAATTTAAATGCATTTTATATGTAGATTTTATGGCTTTACCCTTGTCTTAAACCTTCTTAAACTATGAAAATCCATTATAGCAATTTGAATACAAAACTTGATAAATGTGATGTACGAAGACAAAGACAAAACAAGGTAAATGTCACTTCAACAACAACAGAATATGTTTATTGTTAAGATTTTTATATTAAACAGCCTTGCGCTGACAGCTGCCATTTATTTGGGTGAATATATTTTCTTTTCTTTTCTTTTTTTTTTTTTTTTTTTTTTGGAATATCTTAGATGTTATTACTAGAGTTTTATAACACTCTGAAGGTGACTGTTCAGAAACCTTCCCCATCTGCTGATTTAAAGAATTCAAGCATTTTTATAAGATACCAATAAGCTACATTTTATCAAATTATTATGCACTGTAAACCCTGATATGTTACATCACAAAAATATTAAGTTAATAAACTCCAAGATAAAACTGAAGGAACTTTAGATTTTGATTTTGTATACAAACATGTTAAACATTGAGTTAACCAACTAAATACAATTTGATTGCATTCATCGTCCGGGGGGCAGGCCTCAGTTCCCATCATCTCACAACCTGTTGATTGGTGGTTACCTTACATTTGCAAGTTAATCCATTACACATATCCATGCATGTGTTTAATGTATACATATATGCTTGTCTTCGTGTCTTCGTGTCTGATGTTTGTGTTTTAGTAGGGTTTTTTATGCTGTGTGTCTCACCTCATGTGAGCATGAATGTACACACAGTGTGTGTGGTGTTTGTGTGTGTGTGTGCTGATGAACTCAGTTGGAGTCTGAGTCCTCAGGGAACAGCTCTTGTTAATAATTCAGACGTGGCTTATTATCAAGGAAATGCAGATTTCATCTTAATTGCAGGCAGTCTGTTCTGCTCAGTATCTCATGAAAGCATAGATGCCTAAATTTTCAGCTCTGCACACACGAAACAGCCTCCTAATCTTCATGTAGCTTTCAGAAGCAGTATAAAATAACTCCCTCAGAGAGACAAATGGATGTTAATTGTTAAAAACATCTAACAAGTCACAAGCCATTGTGAAGTCTGGTGTAGTGTAATTTTCACACTTCAAAGATCATGTATTAAATTTTCTGCATGTTAAAATACTTCCTCCTTTCCCAGTTTATTATGCCTGTTTATTAATGCCATGACTTGAGAGGTAGAAGACAATGAGGTAGGAGTGTTTGAGAAACCTGTTTGGATACAATTATGTATATAAAAAAAAATACTGTAAGAAAATGGTGATGATGTTTCAGGAACATGTATAATATTGATATAGTTTTAAAATCATTCTAAATTTCTAAGAACAGCAGAGTCAACACCACAGCTATAATAATGGCACAGAGTAATGATATTGTTGGAATCACTTTCCAGCTGATGAACACTGACAGCCAATCAGAATACATCCTCCTTTAAAGAGCTCGAGGCAAATGACACAACTGCAGCACATGCTTATAAAAATAAAGTAATAGTGCATTGTGTGGACTCTAATGCAGTATTATAGTGATCTTTATAGTTATTGTTCTTGATGTGAACAGGCCTTTAAAACCGTATATTTCGTGATATAGGGCCAGAAACGGCAAATTAGTGTCAAACCGCTGCAATCCCACAAAAGCGTTGAAGGTAGCATAAAGTTGATCTACTGATAATGAACAAACAAAAAGAACACAGACACAGCTGGATCATTTCCATAATGACCAACACTATTTACCAAGGGTTAAGACATGCAGTTATTTTTTGTTAAATAATTGCGCAAATACCAGTAAATTTACTATCATAAACCTTAGTAAATCTTAGTAAAAAAAACTGTGTTTTTAGTAAATACTGACAGAACTCAGCACCTCCAATGCCGTTATTTATTTATAGAAGGTGATATGGTTTATAGATGGCATACACAGTAAAATAAGGTAACTTGAAGTTAACCAATTAGCGGGTTTTTAAAGTAGAATTTTTACAGATTTTTTTTTCTGTAAAAACTAATTTTTTACAGTGTAGTATTTTTCTACAACAGACATTGTGGAAGCAAATATCTCCATCTAATTAGCCAAACCCAAACAGTTTCATAATTTCAGAATGCTGCAAATTTTCCATTGTCTCCATTACACCAACAACGCACTGTAGCATTGCTTCTCTGCTTTGGCGACTGCAGTTACTGGTGTGTTAATATTCGCAGTATCCAGTGTATATATAAAAGTGAGAGTTGTGGTACTGTTTGGAGACTGTACTGAACTGCCCACAGACAGATTTAGAGTCTGTGACATGGCAGTGTGTTGCTGGGTTATGAGCCGTCTGTGGTGATTGATGTCTGGGAGAGGCTATATCTCACACCACTCACAGTTACCGCTGACAGGCTGACACACTGTTCAAACTGGTGGGGTTATCCAAGGTCCTGGCTCATTATGATTCCTGGGAAGCAGTGCTGATATAGGCTCTGTCACAAATATGGAAGAAAAGTGACAGCGGTACACTTGATTTAGTATTGTGTGTTTCTGTTAAGTCCATGTAAATGCAGAGTGTCCCATTTGTTATTTTATGATACGAATTCCACCTTTGCAGCCACTATCCACCCTTCTGTAAAGCCTGCACTGGTGGACTTTATAGCAAACGACTACCTGACAGTAAGGACAGCAAGTGCTGTGTGCATCAGGACATTTGAGACAAGACAAGTAAAACTCACTTTGACGCAGCATGTGTGTGCTGCTTCTTTAATGTGCACTGACTCAGAGCTGTCCAGATGAGTGCAGATGCAAATGTGGTCAGGAGCTGAGCAGTAGAGTAGAGTAATAGAACAAACAGACAGACAGGCGATGTGGTTTTCAGGAGCCCTTGTGAATCTAAAAGTCAACATCTAAAGTCAATCAGGAAAGGGTTTAATAACCAAGTACTCAATATGAAGTCAAAACTAATCCAAAACCACAGGAATTACACTGCAGAACAAGAAATGATTTGCTCAGAATTGCAGCAGTAAGAACTGGATGTGCACAGTGTACTCAGCAGGGGTAATTGAGGTGCTGAGGGAGGTACACACGGTTGAGATGTGGCCATGTGCTGTTTGATGAAAGTAGGTCAGTCTGAAGGCTAGATGTTTGCTATTCCATCCATGTAAACTCTGAGCTCGGAGCCAGCAGATAGCCCCGCATGAACCCATGCTCTTTATCTCTTCCATTATGCAACTCTTTTATGCTCTATCTTTCGTTTGTTCTCTTCATTTCTTTTTCCCCAAACTTCTCTGCTGTTCTTTTTTATCGGCACATTCAAGATTCTGCCTTTTTTATTTAAACTTTTCCAAAAACTTTTTCCTGAGTCATTGCTCAATCTTGTTTCTATTTCACCACTATGTATGTGGCTTGAATATCTCAAACAAGCATACATACATACAGCTTTCATTTGTACAAATTGATGTACAACATTTTCCGTTCTACAGAAGAAACAAAGTCTTGCCAGTTTGGAATGACACCAGGATGAATAAATAATTGAGTAAAAGTGTTTTCATTTTTGGGTGAACAATTTTTTTTAAAATATAATTCTCATACTTGCTTATGAGTCATACATCTTAAACCTAATCAGATTATTGCCTTTCTTCCGAGAGATATTCACTGGCATTCGCCCAAGTCATTCAACTTGGTACTCTTTAGTGATTCACTCCCTTTCTCTCCACCATCGAGTCTGTCTAGGGTTCATGTCTAGAGTAAGCGTCTGTGTGGTGCTTGCGTGCTCATTGTTGGCTCGGTTGACAATATGACAGTTGCTGCTTTACCGTGGCAGTCAACTTGCATTATAGGTCAGAGTTTGTGGCCAGGGGACCTTACACTTTTCTTATTCTCTCTCTCTCTCTCTTTTGACAGAAAGAAAGAGAGAGAGAGAGAGAGAGAGAGAGAGAAGTTGGAAAGGAGCACAGGAAATCCATGATTCCCATGCCACTAGATGCAAATTGGCCTATATGACATTCAGGGGTCTGGAAAACTAGGGCCAAAACCCAGAAATGAGTTTGCATTTTAGCACTTCCTGTTCTATCTTCTTCTTTTCTAACTCAAAATTTCAGGGAAAATTCAGGGAAAAAGCACTGTTAGCCAACTTTGGTCACAAATTCCATCGTTACAAACATAGTTTAACGATTCTGTGTTTCCAAAAACCATAGTTAAAATGAACATTTGCAAACAGCATCACAAACCTTTTGGTTGGAACTACAGCTTTTGACCTATAATTAGAAGCGTAGTTTCTTAGTATCCATGTTAGTATAACATGGATTTTAATAGATCATGCTGTAGGGCACAATGTGCAAGCTAACATGCAGTACAATCTATTTTGTTCATTCCATTTGAATGTACAATAAATACATTTCAATCTATATATTATAGCATGTCAACAATCAGCACCATTTTTGAAGAGTGCGTGTGTGCATAAAAGCATAAGGGAAACCTGGAATATGGCATAAGAGAGAAACTGCGATAAATCAAATATCAAAATGTTAGGGAACAAAAAACAGAGGTTCAATCATGTTACTATGGTTTTGGGAAACAGTTGTGACAAGTTGGTTAGTTTTTTCAACGATGCACTGTACTATGATACTTAATTACATTACATCATTGTTCAGGAAATGCACTTGTGTTTGTTTGATTCCGTGACAGCTGAGAAAAAAATTCAAATTGCATCTGAAAGTTCAGTTAGTGGTCAGTTTGTGTCTAAACGTATGTTTTTGAATAACTTGTGTGGACAAATCCTTAAAGAACTCAATTTAAAAAATAAATTTAAGCAAAAATAACATAGAATCTTAACATGCAAAACCTCACAAAAGGATCTACTAGTTCCAGTTACACTGGCTGGCAACTTCCAGGGAGTCAGGATTCACAGCATATATCAATCTTTTGGGAAGCAAAGTTAGCAGATTAGCATAATCAGTGGATTCACCTAATTTTGCAAGGTTCATGCCGTAACATTAAATTTCACTTTACTTTTCAAGAGACTCTGTTGAAGGTCACAACCAGCCCCAACATTCTTTTAAACACGCACTACCAAAATCTCCTCCAGACATGTATCAGCCATTCATGCTCGATCTTATTTGAGCTTTTACTGCAGACACTGGACTCACCAGTCTGAGCCGAAATGCACATTAATATTTCAGCATCTCGTGTCCAGGATCTCAGAGATGAATGCATCTCTTTTGTTTCTCTTCTCCATCTCTAAAAGAGTCTGCCCTTACTTTCGACTCTGCCTTCTTCACTCTCTCACTGCTGCACATTTACTATCAGACTCTAACTCAAAGTGACTTAATTGGGGTTTTTTTGTTTCGGGAAATAGCTGGCAGTTGGTGGGGGGATGAACATTTGTAATTACCCAGCTTTCCTACCACTAACATCAGGAAAATGGCATGTTGTTTCTTCTCCTCATTTATCATATATATTCTCTTGATAGTTTTTGTCTACTCTTGCAAAGCAACACATGGAAACTATTGTTTTTTTTTTTTGCCCCTCCTTATCTGAACCTAACTTATAAAGACTTTAAAAGCTATGTACAATAAAGTTTATATGTTTTGGTTTATATCGATTCCTCCATGCTTAGCATCCGTAAATAACATATTGGGGTGCAATGGTCACTGATGCAGCCTTTATGCTGACTGATTCAGTTCAGACAGTTCAGACAACCTAGCTGATTATGAAAATCACATTTCTAGTTTTGCACATGCTTTTGCAAAATTTTTACCAGTTGACACATTTTTATTTTGGCATGATCATGTCACCAAAATAATCAGTGTCTTGAGTAGATATGCACTGGACACTTGATGAAAATTTGTAACAGCAAACAGGTACTCAAGCGTGAACAAGAGATATGAAGTCTGAATAAAAGATACAAAGGCTCAAATCTAGTTACAATATGATGAGAGAGAGAGGAAACTTGAGCTACCGATTATTTTGTGTATATTTGATGAAGATGACAGAATTTGAGAGATGCCAAATATTAAGGCAGTATTTGCTTTCTTATCTGTCTACATAGTCAGCTTTCAGGGGCATTGTCTTAGCAGACAAAAAAAAAGAAAAGAAAACTATGATTTACAAGATCAAATAATCTGTAAAGGACTCATAGCCTAATATCCGACAGCAACACAGCAGTGAATAAAGTTTCAGAGGGCGTCCTTTTTATAGTATAATATAATGCTGTAATACTGTAATTCTACCAAAATATACACTATAGCTAACTATACCAATGAAACAAAATAGTAGTTCTATACATAGTATTAAAAAACAATAGTGTTGTTGATAATGTAAGGCAGGGGTTCTCAACTCTGGCCCTCAAGGTCCACTTTCCTGCAGAGTTCAGCACCAACCCTAATCAAAGTCAACTGAACAAGCTAAATCAAGCTCTTCAAGATTACTAGAAAGTTACAGGCAACTGAGTTTGATCGAGATTGGAGCTAAACACTGCAGGAAAGTGGACCTTGAGGGCCAGAGTTGAGAACATCCATATGCAGAAAGGGATCTTTGCCTTCTCAAAAGGCCAACACACGCCATTGTTACTTCTAAGGCAGCATCCTAACTGAAATGGAGTGACTGATTTGGAATGCACTTCATAGGCAGCAGCTCCACATGGCAAACAAAACGCATTACTGTTTATATGTTCATGTTTTGGTGTTTGCTAATCTAATTCAGAGGTATGCAAATAATATTGCTGTCTACAATCAGGATCGTGCTTTAAAATACTTTATGATCATTGTTTAGGTCTGCAGCTCATTAGTTTAGAGCTAGTGTTATGCTCACAAATGTATCATTGATTGTTTTACTAAAGGCCCTGAACACATTTAGTCTACCCCATGTTTTAGCCTGTTGTAAACTCTAACATGCTAATTAACCCAGTTGAAATGAATCTCAAAATCATTCCTTTCTCAGCTCTTAGTCAAGTCAAGCAACCTGCATCTTTTGCTTTCTCCGATCATGTGTGAGTGAATCCCAGCCCCTCCCCCCCTAAACTCACCCATGTCACTTCCACAGGGATGGGAAACTGGTTAGGAGGAAAAAAAAGGCTGCTATGGCAACAAGAACCCTCCCTTTCTCATGGGTCTCCTTAGCAACTGGTCGCTTAGTAGTATTGCTCCAAGTGTGCCCAGTGTGCCAAGTGTGCATATGTGTGTGGGTTATTACTCTGCATAGCGTGACTGGGGCATGGCATACAGCCTGAATGTGGCCTTTAAAGTGTCTGAGCTTAATTTATTTATGGGATGGCTGACTTTAAAATGAGAGCTGACAATGTCTACATGGACAGGGGGACCTCGTTTATATTAGTTGGTGTTCAAATGTAAAATGTGCAGTTTTGTATTTTTCAATAGAAGCAGTATCAGCATTCTGACAGGATCTAAAATGTAAACACTTTTGATATGTATAAATCTTTATGAATCTTCAGAACTGAAATCACCAGAAGCTAGGTTACTACTGAATGTAAGCAAGCTCAGAACTCAGACACAATCTCTTTATCAAACCTGAGAATGATCTTTTTTAATGATTCTTAAATGTTAGCTCAAAAAAACAAATTTCTGTGTAAATTGTTTAATACATCCATTCTTACCATTCTCACGATTTACCCAAAACGATAAAAAGGATGAAATTTGGATCATTTATTTTTTTCATCAAAGACTCAAAATATCAAAGTAACAATAAATAAATAAATCAAAGAACAGAATGAAACCATTATAATGTCAAAGTAGGTAAATGTGTTAACTTTGTTAAATTTCATTAATTCAGTATTATATGCTGAATTGCTTATTCTTTAAAGCTTTCTAGAGGTATTCATAAAGATTATTTATACATTAAAGATTATTTGGTCCCATTTTATATTAAGTGGCCTTAAATTAATCATTTGATACAATGCGCTTATTGTGTACATAATGTACATGTTTTTACATTGTACTTATATTTTAAAAATACCTGCATGTAATTACATCTGTAATTAATAATTTCTGTAATTACGTTTATAGTTACACTGTTGACCCATCCCTTACATCTTAACCCACACAACCCTTAAAACCCTTAAACCTACACATACCACCAAACCTGTCCCTTTAACCTTACCCGTATCCCACCTCAATAGCAGCAGAAGTGTTTTGAAATACAATATGGACAAAATAAGTACATTGTACTTATTTTTTGATGTAAGTACATAGTAGTTAAGGCCACTTAATATATAGTGGGACTGATGATTTTTTTTTTTTTTTTTTTTTTTGATACTGTACATTTCAGTGTCTATCCAAACATAGAAAAATGTACAAGTGTACAATATCTAAAGCTTTTGCATTGCCATAGAGAAGAGTGCACATCACTTTGATAATTCTCCATTTTTCCATGCTGAACATACACCTCACATATTTGCTTTTATGGAATTAAATAGTTAATTATGTGTATTAAATTGTGATTAGAGGTGCACTGACCTTTGCAATAAAGGAAATCAGATTATTATTGCTGTGATGAGATTATGCAAAGATGAAAAGTGCTGCCTGCATTTGTCTTATACAGTCAGAAATAAAGGTACAAAAGCTAGTATACCTTTGTACCTTATTTACCCCTTAAAGGTCCATATTGGTACCTTAAATTCCATATTTTTACCTAAAGCGTCTGTATTCGTATCTAAATGATTCATATTAGTACCTTTTGAAAGGGTACCACCCCAGTGACATCTTTTGTTCCTTTTTTTCTGAAAGTGTACAGTTGCTTATGTCCTTCAGTAAAGTGGATGAGATATCCTGGTAACATGACTGTGACGTATTGTATTTTGAGGTGATTTTTGTGGACTGTGGACAGGGGGATCCCAGGTCGCACCCATAAGGCTGAGCCAAACTGGCACAGGATTCTGGATTTTCCGATCTCCTGTCTGCTTCTCAGATGCTCGGCTAATCTGGTGGCACTATTTATAGCTACCTAACCCACGCTGACTAGCACCCACACCCATAGCTCCTGCGGGAAACACAGCCTGCTCATGGCAATTAACACACAGCAAGCCAAGAATCTCCCACCACTTCCATAACCCCTCAAGCAGACAATGGAGTGAGCACATTTCTAGGGCTCTTCTACAGCTGTTAATATTATTATGGTTCCATGCAATTCAGAAAAAAATATTTTAAAAGGTTTGTATTATGTGGCTGTTTGGTGTGCAATCAGTACTAAATCTTAACCACACGTTTTTATAAGTGTCTTTAATGGCAGAGGGGACACTGTATATTTTTTATAGCCCTATTATAATACATAAAGGATCTCAGTATTATTTTTCTGTGGTCAGCAATTTGTTAGTATAAATATATATATATATATATTGTCAGGGAATCAAAGTCACCACAGTCACCATCAACGACATTCACCAGATCACAATCACCTGATTACTGAGCACCGCCACCTGTCTCCACTAATCAAGAGCACTATATCAACACACTCCTCCCAAGCCATCACTGTCAGGTCTCATTCATATTATGTGTTACCTACCTGACTCACTTACCTTTGTCTGCCTCCTAGTTGTTTCCCGTGTTCCGACCTCCGTTCTCCACTGTACCTGTGCTCCACCGTCTCCACGCTCTGTTGTTCCCACTGGATCCCCTGCAAAGGAAACAAGGACTCGTTAAGCTCAGATAAGACTCTATAGAACTTTATCATTCCCAGTGCACTCACCTGGACTCTCCACCTTGCTTCACTCCACTACTGCTGATCAATAAACCTCCTGTTGTTTGCACTTACCTCTGTGTCCTTGTATATCTGCTGACAGAAGACCTGACCCAAACCGAAGACCGGGGATGGAGTCCCGAGACCCCGCGGCGGCGGATCCTCTCGAGGAGCTCGTCAGCGCTCTTCGAGCCGCTCTATCACCGGTCCTAAATCCTCCATCTGCCTCAGCCAGTCCCATGGCCCTT